>DF241046.1:74901-90988 GCA_000507305.1 Breviolum minutum Mf 1.05b.01
TCTTCTTCTTCTTCTTCTTCTTCTTCTTCTTCTTCTTCTTCTTTGCCTTCATCATCCTCGCCTTCCTCATCATCATGCTCACAGCCCGTAACAACAACTATGGGCATGCTTTCCACATCAGTCTCCACTGGATCTGAAAGGGAAGGCTCTGCCCAAGCAAGTCCGCCCTTTGGAATAAAAAGACTCTCCCTCGGCCTCGGACTCTCACATGTTACAGTAGTCTTCTCTAGCGAGCTACTAAAGCATCTCAGGCAACTTGGCTTTTGGCGGAACCTTGAAAATGGCAATAATTACAGAAGATATCCTCAAACACTCTCCTGGCCACGGCACCTCTCCGAAGAACTCATTCTCTGTGCACCTACTCACCTTGCAAGAGATGATGGGTGCAGTTGGTAGGGAACATGGAATCAAGTGAACTCCATAGCTTTTTTCACTTGGCTTCTCCCACATCGCACAGCTGGGATGCATCAGGCTCTTCTGTTCCCTTGGCTGAATCACTGTGGTCAAAATCTGACGGCATTAACGCAAAAAGATAGTATAGACTACTTTAAAATCTGAAACCAAAAATTGAAATGACTTGTGACTTGTTTATGCTTGTTTCATCTCTGATTTAAAGTCCAGCATTGATATTCAGCATGAAATGAAAAATGTGAATACTGTGCTCCCAAACATCAGCTTCCACCGGTCCACTGAGTCCGCTTGGCTGCGGTGTCCTCTGTCATGACACAACGTTGCATGATGCCACAAGCGACAAATCTGACCCAGTTCCTCTGGCCGCTGGCGGCGCTTGCGGTCGAGTCAGGAGACGCCTCCTCCTGGAATCCGCGACAAGTCAACGAGAGTTTTCCACTGTATAAGTCTTATCCAAGTCTTATAAAAGCCTTGATGTTAGAAGCACAGACCTCCCTTCCTTGGAATCTGGGCAACTAATTAAGCACAAACTTCTAGATGTAGTCACGTTGCTAAGATTCGCTGCTGCAGTACTGAAGAAGAAAATGTGACTTGAGAACTTCATAAAGTGCAAAGTGCAGGAACATCGCATTTCAAACACGCTCCACTTGCAAGCATGGGTCTTCTAGTCCTCTCAGCATACTAGTTTACTTGCAACAATGCTGCCGTGGCTTAGTTGTCGTTCTCACGCTCAACGTAGCGTTGTCATCAACCCGGAAATCTACGGCGCAAAACTCCATACCCACACCCAGACTCCTGTCTCTTCTTGTCCGGTGAGGATGCCTAGCATCACTGATATCGCATCAACTTTCTTAGTTACCCATGCCTGCCATCTGTCTTCCCTTTCCAAGCAGATATACAACATTTTTCGCCGATGCAAAGTGGCCTGCGTTGTCACCTCGTCCAACTGATCTGAATGATATTGGTGGGTGCAAGCCTCCCACGACTGTGAGTTGCTCCAGTGAAAGCATGAAAGGAGGGCTCCATCCAACACATTATCATCATGCTCACAATAAAAAATCAGGGAACAACGACCGTTCCAAATTAGGCAGGCCCCGAAGGAAGATCAATAAAGTAGTGAACCGATGTGAATAGTCCGAATATTTGCAGCCACAGCATGAGCGACGGAAGGACCAACCCAAACGAAACCAAAATATAGAGCACGAGAAGAGAAACGGTCCAACCCGAAAGCCGTCCCACTGCCCCAGCTAACGAATATCACAGTTGCATGTAGATGCCTAACAACCTCAAGTATCTCACCGCTTCAGGAAGACAATTCTGATGCTCAAGCAGACATCGAGGCACGGGGTGTGCACAGCAGATTGGACTTTGCAGCCTGTGAGTTGAAGCTGCGAAGCAATGTCGGTAGTCCTGCAGTTCATGCAACAACGAATAATTTCCGCCAACAGAAACCTTCAACTCCCTTGATTCTGAAGATCTCAAGCTGGAGGTCACCTCAAAGATGTATATATGACATATTGCCTGTGGGCTACTCCCATAGGCACACCAGCACGAGATCTTTGGCCCGGCACGAGTAAACCCATGTACCCAGTGTAAATCTAAAACTGGGTAAAGATTGAACCTCCAATATCTGCCCCGAAAACAGACAGTAGAATTCGATCCGGCACAGACTCCAACCAAAGACTCAAGACATCAACACGCATAAAATTTTCTCCTCTATTAGTTGGAAGTAAAACAAACTAAGATTCTGTGGCACATAGTGCATTCAATGCATATACCCTCATGCATCTCTGTCCTCCGCGCTGAGCCCTTACAGCTGTCTGACTATAGCTTCTCAAATGGACCTGCAACACAAATCATGTCAACTTGAAGAATGGATTTCTTGCACCGTGAGTATGCTCCGCCTATTCCTTTCGTTTTGTCCCGGAAAGATTTCCAGAACCCACTGTGAATTTTTGAGGGCCCAGCTCCGAGTTCCAAGTCAGGCTGTGTTTCCGCTTCACGGGGAAGTTTCTTCAGCAGCAAATTGATAAACCCAATGCATAAGATTATGACCTCACTTAAGCGTGCCAAAAAGAAACAAAAAAATGTACAAGTTGAGAGATTGAAGTCAAAATGATTTTGTTGAAGCGTTCTTAGGCGGCAGCTCCAATGAATACAAGCGCAGCAACAATAACAGATCCCATTGCAAGACTTAGCTGACAACGAAACCAAATGTTAGACGTATCATCGTTCAATTCGTTCATTTTGGCGTTCCAATTTACCCCAGTTCTGGATATTGACATCTGTTTCAACAAATTATCATTACCAACATCACGTCTTTCATTTCATGTGGCGTTAAAAACGAATCTTGTAATGTGATGACACGACTTGTCTACCATTGTTCCGCATTTGAATGTGTCATCATTCCGTGGTTCTGGCAATTGCACATTGAAAAATGGTCTCACAATTCCTCAGAGCCAAATGATTGAGTCAATTAT
Source organism: Breviolum minutum Mf 1.05b.01 (assembly GCA_000507305.1). Classification (NCBI taxonomy): domain Eukaryota; class Dinophyceae; order Suessiales; family Symbiodiniaceae; genus Breviolum; species Breviolum minutum. The sequence goes on from DF241046.1 coordinate 77,793, forward strand.
GCTCCAAACCTTTGAACCGCATGAAAAAAACGACATGAAAATGCGCCTGCACGAAGAACGAAAATGAAAACTGTTAGGACATGGTGGAGGAAGGGCAACTGGGGTCCATATGAAAGGTGCCAAAAAGAAACATGTTACATCGATTTGTATGCGCTGGCAGGCTCCATGTGGGGTATGGGCAACAAACACGTTCCAATCATTGCAAGGGATCGGCTGGAAGAATTTCGCGTTGTTTTTCCACAAAAAGCGGGATCAGCTCGATCAAGGAAGCATCATAACGAGCACTTCCACATTGAAACGAAAGGGAAAGATGCTTCTTCAAATGTACCTCAGTCCAAGTTGAAACCAAAAGGCGCATGGAAATTGGTCAAAATGACCAACCGCCAAATTAAATATGGACATCTTACACTCAAAATGGCAAATTTTACGGGTTGCTTGGCCCCCATTTTTGACCCATATCCATTACATGAAATGAACTTGGCACGCAACCGAGATCTTCAGCGATCTTTTGCAGAAAATTAACAACGCCACCTCCAAAAATAAACCAACAACAATTTGAACCATAACCATTTTCACTTCAGCTTGACAGGGCAGCCAAAACCTGTGACTTGCTCCCTAGTCATGGCTGATGGGCATCGTTCCCTTACCTGGAATCCCGGGCTAAAGGTATAGGACTTCACCCCCCATGATGTCTATCACCAGTCTCTTTCTTAAGAGCTGGCTGCATTCCTGACTCAGACTGAAAACTTGCCAAATTTGTTTGCCCCTGAACAAAAACTCACCCGACCACTGGGGTAAGCACGACATTGTCACTTCTGTTTGAAACACTTACCTGAGACAGCAGCACGCATCATCATTATCAGTTTGTAGCTTGAAAACACAAGGCACAACCACTAATAAAGTTGTTGTTCCTTCAAACAAATATAACTTGGTTTCGCACCTTCCCACGCAAGGGCAGGATGCGAAGAAGCTCACCTCGTACACCATTGGAATGCATGAAGCTTGGGCGGTGTTCAAATTGAAAAAACCAGCTTAAAGCCAAGCCCCCGGCCAGCCAAGATACAAACGATAGCGGCTCATCCATCTCGGCGTCATTTGCCTCACTTTCCTCCTCAAGGTCTCGCCCAAAAGCTCTTGAGACCCAAGTAAGCCGTGACACAAAGCATTGATTTGCTTCTATCAACAAGCCTGCGGCCTTTGGACCGTGGTTTTGCAAAAACGACGCCAAAAAACACATCAGGTTTTCACAAGTTGAAAAGCAAACGCTACCAATACTTTCCTTATCGAAATACCACCTGCCTCAGAAATATTGGCCGCCACGACAAACCGATCTTTCAGCTCTTCTGGGATGTATGTTGGGCACAGCCCCTCAGCACGGCAGCCGTCTCCAGGGCCCCACTCACTCCCTAAAAGTCTGCTTGAAGTTGATCAATCGATGGTTGTCACAAACTTGCTGGGGTGGCGGTGACAGGCAGAAGAGGTTTGATTGGCGCCCCGCCTCTTCTTCGTACCCAAAGTTGGCTCTTTTGACCCTCCTGGACATGAGAAGAGCTTGGACTCAAGTCTGTTTGCGCATGCCCATCTGTAAATTCACGAGAAGCAATGCTGCAAAATCTGAAGGAAACTCAAGTGAAAAACGAAAAACTCTTCCCAAAGACGAATGTCCTCCGCACTTGGCGGATGGTCTCATCTTTTTCGGCTTGCTTTTCTGGCAAGGCCAAGAAGTTCGCCGCAACTTTGGGAAATTTTTGGCCTAAATCTTTGAACCCCCTATCGTACTTGACTGCTGAGCGCTGTGACTAAATTTGGCACTGCAAACAGATTCTGGGCACGTTTGGGTTTGTGTAGCAAGTTCATTGGGAGACATTGCACTGCCACGCCAGTCACCACAAGCTGTCACAGTGAAAGGGTGGACGCCTGCAGCCTTGGCCTGACAGGAGCTCAGTTGGTGAAGCTGAAAACAGATACGGTTGATCAGGTGATGGGCAGTAGGGAAGGGCCGGACATAACCTTCGGCCTTTGTGCATGCTTTCAATCTTGCGAACCATGAATTCAATAGCGGTCCTCTTTGGCGTGCTGCGCGGCATTTTTGTCTGCCTTCCGCAACAGCATGGCCTGCTCCTGGCACATCTCTATCCCTATCTCTTCCCCTCTCTCTGAGCAAACCCAACTTGCTGGAATCAAAACACTTAAATGACCAACACCACTGCGCAACAGCAGGGCCAGCAGATTGCAAACAAGGCCAACAAATCTTGCTACAGCACAACTGCCAACGTCAATTGCAAATTGAGACCAGGGCCCAGCGATAATGCTTCATCTTCTTGGACAGATTCTGCGGCGGCACTCCATTTTCTCGATGCAAATCTTGTGCCTGGAGTGCGTCTCCCCAACAAAATCAAGTCATGAGCTAGTGGCTGCCTCGTCCCTAGCTGTCACAGCAGCAGCAGCTAGGTTTCATGGTACGTTTGGTTTACGCCCATTCCTGCGCACACTTGCAAAACAAACCAGCCGAGACAAGCGCAACACAAGAGATAAATTTTGACCTGGCGACTATGAAGCGCCAGAAAACTATAATAAATCTTCCAAGTGGAAAGACCCCCCGGCCAGCGGGTATGGGCGCTAAGTGTCCCAAAGAAACATGGTGACATGGGCGATCCGATCATGCTACCGCCTCTCCATGTTCAAGTACGCAACGAACCAAAACAGTTCAAAAGAAGGGACCTGCTATAGCCAAACTTCTTGTAATGTCAAAAGTCATCATATTGAGGATGTTGCATTTCTCCGACTTTACCAGCCTGGATCAGGATCTGCATATCATCCTGGATGGCCAGCACGGGCTGCACCTGTTGGATCGTTTCGAGGCAACTCGCATCCACCCACACCAGGTCACGGCGCCTCCGGCTTGGCCCCCTTAGACTTGTGCTGGGACCAACCCTTTCTCTTGCGAACCTGGCCCATCCAAGAGCACACGACGCAGCGCCAGGAGGCGTATGCGGGTCAACCTCTTTCCGGATGTGTACTGCACACACAATGGTATGGTTCCCGAAAATGAACCAGCCATTTCCGTTGTATAGTCTACAAATAGATTGGGGCCATTCACCTCACGCACAATCTGAGATTCCAACATGGCAAGTCAACCTTTTCTCGTCGAGCGCGGCGCGCTTCTTTTGGCACTCCCTTAGGAAATTACTGTAGGACCGCTTGCAAGATTCCAATGGAGCATCTTTGGGGATGGAGACCTTTTCATTTTTTAGAGGAAGTTGCAAGTTACGAATCTTAAGACTTCTTTGTCTTTGCACCCTAGAATCTAGAAACAAGAACAGATGGGCAAACAGATCTCTCTACAGTAAACTTTCCAAATGGGACGCCAAGGTGCTGCGAGGGAGCACTTGGCAAGGCAGCCTGCGGGTGGGACGTGGACAAAACACTGGATCTCACCGCTCCTGACAATTCCCTTTGGATACCGTGCCATCTCGACATCAGGAATAGAAATGCAAGCGTTGCTTTGCACGCCCCCGGCCTCAAACTCATCTTTCAGCTTGATGAAGGCTAGGTGCGCCCCAGGAGCTTCATTCTTGTCCTCAGCAAGGACATGCAAATTCAGGCAAGACAAAGGCGCAGGTAAAAGACAGCTCAAAGCCAACTGAACATTTTGCGATAGCAACTGGGCATGGCCCTGGTAGAAATGAATTTCCCGCAAGAATGTTTTGGAATCGCATTCGTTTGGTGCAAAACCACCCCTGAACCATTGCACTAACCAGCCAAGTCTCAGGATGAATCCGGGCTGCCTCAAGGCTGGGCACAGCACTGCGCATGTATGATGGCCCAACTTACAAATTCATTGGCCTGCGGAAATTTGGCTTTATCTTTTACTTGTCCGGCTCCTTGTCCCAAGGGTACCAGTATTTCCGTACATAGAAGCCGATATTTCTGGGACGGTGTGGAATGCTGCTTATCGATTTCAAGTATTTGCGTCGAAAAACATCGACACAAAGAAATTTGAAGATTGCCCCCAGCCTGTTTGAGGTATACACTGGTAAGATTTTCTTGTCTTCCTTCGAAACTATGGTTCTCAGACTCTTGATGCGAAGCTCACGAACTGCAAAGGCTATGGGTCTATGAACACTTGTTTTCCACTGATCTCCCATCTACAACACTCCCATGATCCTATGAATCCAATTCATGCGAAACCTGGCATTGCGGTGGACAGAAGCATGGCATCTACAAATGGGACACCTTAAAATGCCACAACGCACAACATGATCTGTCTTCATCCCGCATTGCCCAAACTGATCCGACATGATCAAACACGATGCAACATAGTCCCAACAATCTAGCATCAACACACTGTCCAGGCCTACGCGTGAGCTCTTCCTTGGTGTCCTGCGGCCTTGCCACAAACGACTTAAGGCTGATTCCACACTTCAAACGGAAATATGGGACAGTTCATGCCAAGATCCAACTATCAAATCATCCTTCTAATTCTGCAAACTTTCACCTTAGGACCGTGCTGTGGATTCAAGAGCGTTGGCAGCGTCGCCATGATGGAAGCAAGGGCTGAATTGGTTCAGACACCCTATGTTTGCACTGGGTCACTTAGCTGACAGTCATGTTGGTTGACGGTGTTCACAGTTTGGTTCAACATCATTCATTCTGATAACATTTGGGGATTGTCATACTTGAGGACTGAATGGATCAAGCAAAGTGGCCTATTCCTCGAATGCGTCATCACGGTGTCACCGAAGCGCTGGCAAAGTATCATGGTCCCCGTCTTCAGCTACACGCTTTGTTGGTGTCACCATGTGAGGCTATTTGTACATGTGGTCGACCCTCGTGCTGTTAGTGCAGATGCCTCCCTTACTGTTGAAGCTGCAGCTAGGTCCATAGAGCATTGCACTGACATACTCAACCGAGGTTCCAAACAACTACCAGAAAATCTGGTGGCTTTCTCCGACAATACAGTACGAGAAAACAAAAACGTTACTACCCTGAATGTAAAAAATTTAGAAGCACGACCCTTTTGAATCATGAGGTTGGAAATAGTCATGGTCCGTTGGAACAGATATTTGGTATAATGGGGACCGTCTTCAAATATGTGGACTTGCTTGTTGATGGGGAAGATGCAGTACAGGCTCATGGCTAGTGTCTGGCAAGTGTTGATTGGTCAAAAGCCTCGCTCAAGTGTTTTAGGGCTACCCATTCCTTGTGATCCCGTTGTTCCCAAAAGTTCCCAAAATATATGTTTTAACTTCTTCAATCCCAGGAGATTAGAGACCATGCTCACCAAGATCAAGCTCAAACCTTTTCTCGGACATTGTGCTGTGATCTCTGTCGAGTATTTGACGCAGGTCAGGGACTGGAAGTCTTGGTTGCTTGTCCAACATTCATGCGATGTTTGCTGCTGCAACAAGTATCATAAATGGATAATAGATAGATGTTCTTTGATCTGAGATGTATCAGTATTCATTGAATGGCATTATCTCAAAACAAGGCCACCTCTCAAACTGCATGTGATTCTTCGATCTTAGATGGGTTGACAAGGTGTGGTGATATGAAGATTCAATATTCTAGCTGGCTGCGTGATGACTGCACTGGGCTTCATTCCTTTACCTTCAAAAGTTCTACTCTGTCAACCACTCTCAGACGTGCTGTCCAACGTGAAGATCGACTGCTTTGGACCTGCGGCGGTTGGTGTGGCATTGCATCATGAGGATGTAATAGTGCTTCGCAAAAGATATTGTTCTGATCAAGAACTTTGTCATCAAGAACTTTGTCAGGACCAGTTTTCCAAATCAAATGTTGGCGGTTTATGAAGAGTGTGTTAAAGAGAAACCCGACGCTTTTCAAAATCATTGTTTGATATTGTTTGATAGTGAACCATGAAATGTACGGGGAAACCTGTTGCCAGTATTATATTGAACTTATGAACGTAAGACTTATGATTGGTCCCTGCTAGGTTCCAGTTCTGGCAATACCATTTGATTACCTCAGAAGATTGCGTGGCCCTGTGCCATATGAAACCTGTTCCTATTGATTGGAGGAAAAATGGCTTGAGTTAGCTGAGGCTCAAACGGAGCACCTTCCTAAAGCACTAGGAGGACAGCGCATTATTTGATTTGGTTGTCCAACAATATCATGGACAACAATGTGGATAATTTCCCACCCCTTCCGTGGCATGAGCGTAGGGAAGACACCCCAAGGGTTGACCTGTCGGCTCCATCTGTTTTGGGCAAACTGTCCAGCTATGCATTTCAGGGCAACTCTTTCCTGCAGGGAAACTTCTTGTTGGTGGGGAAAAAACAAGTGACTCTAGCTTTAGCGGCCTCAATGATGAAAGCCTTGAAAAGAATGAGAAAAGTCAGTGCTAGTTGATGAGTAACACTGTCTCAGTGGCACTCGGTTTCTGCAGCATTTCTTTCAAATGTTGGGACTTCATCTTCACAATGGACGGAAACAAATCATAGGGAAGTTTCACATAATGACCAATGATTCGATGAGGATAACTTATTACATCGATCGCATCCACACGCATTACCCAGGATCAATTCTCGACCGTTTCAATGGCCAAACTTTGGGAGAATTGTGACTCCAACTCCTGGGTCTCTAGGAAGTTAGTTAGAAGAAAAACACGAAGATATGCATGGTAGCTACAGTTGTGAAAACTGAAAATTTTGAAAATTGCAAACATGCCTTTGTCATTAGTGACCTTGGAACATACGTAGCAGCTTAGGCTCACTATACCTCATTCATTGCCTGTGGGATGATGACTATCGAAGAGCATGAGGCTGAAATCGCTGCTAACAAGGTGCCTTGCCCGCATGGTTGAAATAATTTTTGAATCCCCAGCCCTGCCTTCACAGCTCTCATGACTGCTTGGAACTCAGGATTCTGGTCCTGCTTCAGGTCGAGATATGCATCATGGTTCAGCTGGGAATGAGGACAGTGCGGGGGTTTTGTTCACTCTTGACTCTTAGTGAGTTTCTTTGTTTGTGCCACTGGGCCACCTCACAAATGCCAATGACCAGAACATGTCTGCTTACAGGAGGTGAAGAGAAAGGATGATATTCGCAATCATTCACAAAAAAGAAAGGTACCTTGACTAGGTTTATGATGGGGACTGAAAAGATGAATGTGTCTTGGTCAACTTCAATGGGTTTATCCACCAACTCCTCTCATTAACAATAATAGTCCCACAATCACCAAGTCTGCAGGTAGCTTCACCCTTGTCCTCTTCTACACAAAAAACAATCAAGGTTATCAATTCCATGTCAGAAGTAGCTGTTGATTGGAATAACTTAAATCCCTCCTTAATACTTCACCTTCTTGCCAGGTGAGGATGGGAACCCGTCGAACATCGCCAAAGGCGAACAATGTTAGCTGAGAAGCTTTCACTTGGCACATAATTCACTGCAGAATTTAGGAACGTTATGCATCTCTTCGCAGCAGCATGTCTGCTGAAAAAAAATTGGTTGGCTAGAAGATTTTGCGTTTTTCAATCAAGCTTGGAAGAGGCAATGGAAGACTGGCACTTTACTTGCACCACCCACAGTCGCTCTTGCCTCAAGCCGTCCGTAGAGGAAAATGCCTGTGAGTTTCAAGGAGGTGGTTCGGTCGTTGCGGATGGGTGCCAAGGGGCCAAATAGGAATAGAAAAACCCATTGGCCTCAACATTCAAAGCTGTGAAGATGCTTGGATTTCAGAGTTAGTTAACATACTAGTTGGTTACATAGGCTCAAGCTTGAGTGTCCTGCATTTGATTTCTTGTATGCTATGTTGGTTCATATTGGAGTGAGAAAACATATTCCGGCACTATTGACTGTTGCTAAGGAAACATGTTCTCGAAAACAAGTTTCTCCAAGATGACTATTCCTATACCAGTACCGGGCAAGTGCCGATCGGGGCCTCGAAGCATGGCAGGGCTCTTCAAATGGCCCGAGGTTTTTTGGCATTGCTCTCATACCACTGTGGCGAACGGTATGTCAAGAAACGGTTGAATGCATGGATTTGGGATGTAGGAACTTCCTTCAATGATGTTGGATGTCCTGAACATGTACCTTCATCATTCATCATAGGATGTTATGTTTTGTTTTGTTTTGTTTGAGAACCAACCAGAAAAAAAAAAAAAAACCTTCAAGTGTCTTTGGACTCTCCCAAACATTGACTCAAGGCAATCACGTGTCTCTAACGCAGTTGCTCTAAAATTGTGAACAAGAAGGATAAGGAATTTGTCAGGTTCAAGCAAGCATCTGAGTGGAACAAATCATGCTAGCTGGTGCTTTCCCAAACCTATGGGGTATGTTGCTTTGATGACATCAACACGGACTTTGGTGTGCTGTACATATGGCAAAATGTGCAGTCCGCGTTTCAAGGAAGAATGTCTGATCATCTTGAAAATTGCTCTCCTGCTACTGAAATAACTGCAGTCAGGCTTAACTAAAAATAATATGTCATGTAATTCCACTTCATCAACAACCTCCGGTCTATTAAGCAATGAAAGTGAACATCGCTGGTCCTGCTCTTAGAGTCCGAAAAGGTGTGGAAATCAGTGCATTCATAGGATCTTGATAGGTGGGTCTTCCCGATGTCAAGTTCAGAGTCAATACCAGCAGTACCGCACGAGGCAGTAACGGAAGTTTCAAAAGGTAAAATATATATAATTCAGAAGAACATGTGCGTATAGAATCGTTTGTCACAACCTTGATCCATTGAACCTTTTTTCTGATGCGAACAAAGTTGCCATCTGTTGGTTTTGTTGCAGCGCAACTCCAATGCAACAGCAAGTTCTAGATAACGCTAAGTCTCTACAAAGTACTACAAAGTGCTTCTTCAGTACTACAACGTACTACTTCAGTACTAGACAAACTACTCCGTACAACGTTGTACTACACAGTGCTACTTTACTACCATTCTGCCGCGAATGCGGGTGTTTCCAGCCCTTGCAGGAAGCTCACTGAATATTATCTTTTATCTGCGATCGATCCCAAAAAAAACGAATCTCGATGTGCCGTGACTTCTTAGGAATGCAAACGTCAGACAACAGTTGCAATGCGGACGCGGAGTCACAACCGTTTCAAATGCTGCTTCACCAATTCTAAGAAGCAATCACGGCCACTTGAACACCGACACAGCATCTTGGACAGTGATATTGCCTATTACTGCTTCACTACCATCCGCACGGGCGCACTGAGCTCTTCTCGAAAAACATTACTTGTCCACTGATGCCTTTCCGTTTGTCACCGTAAATTGATACGGTGTGTGAGACTCTCGGCTCATAGCTCAAAATCGATCCAACCTCTTGTGCAAAATACCTTTCAGAATGCGACCGCAAACGGAAAAAGAAAGAGTTCTTCCAATCCAGATGTTTTCAGGCGCAAGAGTTTCTTCGAGCTCTCATCTGTCTTCTTTGAATGAATCGAAACATTTGCAACGCTTCTCTTAATCTTTGAGATATCGTGCTCCTCGAACGTCGCATCAATTTATTCGGCTGATAAGTTTATTTTTCAGTGAGGCGACTGAAAAAATCATGCAGCCCCTGGTTTGGCCCCAAGAACTTGACTTTTCGTTTAGGTTGGAACAATCTCTCAAAGCAAACAGAGAGAATACTCTCTTCAGCAAGCTTCGTTGTAACAAGTCATCAACAGAGCATCAAAGCACAACTGTTCAAAGAAAAAACAGTTTCTCAAAGACACGTAGCAGCTTACATCAAACTTACGTTCAAACAAGACTTGGTTTTCTTCTGCGCTGATCAAGCTTCTTCCTTGGTTCGCCAAGCTAAGACGGAGTGCTAAGCAACCTAGAACATAAATCTTAAGAAATTCACTTGCTCAACCGGCTTGTAATCTAAAATTGAAGGTCAGAGATGCATTAGAAGTTTTTTTGGCTCCATTGCTGCGCTCATCGTGACGATGGTGACAGTCTTGGAAATGACGACGTACTTGTGCATCCCATATTCATAAAACGGGAAAACCAGTAAACCAAACAAAAAACAACACAAAACAACACAAACCGCCCCCGCCAAAAAAAACAAACAAACAAAGCACCAACCAACACACTGGTAATCCCAATGACGGTGAAACAGTGAAACAAAACTGGCTCTCAGTGACTGAAGAAAACCCCGGCTTTCAGAACATCTCCTCCGACAAATAGTTCCGCTGAATACTCATACGCAGTGCTCTCCTCAGAGTATTGTGTTTCAAAGCGCTATGCCTTGGTATTGGCATGGAGGACATCCTTTCGTCTTCTTTTGGTGGCTCTGTCATCCTTATTTGCGTTAGTTTCTTTGGCTAGTTTGTACGTGATGCCCACAGCAATCTCATCTCTGCAGACGACCTGGAGTATGCGGTTCACCGCTTCATTCTCATCCACAAAACTCTTAGATCCTGCAACAGAGTCCATGTTTGAAACTTATTTTTTGTACATTTCCAATCCCACCATTCCTGCCTGTAGGAATGGAGTAATACAGAGTCCTTGACATCTTCCTTCGCCCGGCCAGGCCGATTCAGATGAAGACAGTGCGTTGCTGAACAGAGATGTCAAAGTTTCGAAGCACAGTAGGCATGTTGCTGTATTTAGCAGCACGTTTACCACACTGTCAGCACTGCATGGTGTTGTATTTTGGGGAAAATCAAGATATTTGTTTGAACCTCCTCTTCAAGGGTCCACGAGGAGTGTTTCATGACTACACTTCGCTTGAACATAGCAGTGTACACGGATGCAGACTAGGCATCATCAAAGAATGATAGGAGAAAGCATTAGTTCATGTGCAATCTTTTATGGAGGATGCCTTTTGCATTCATCCATACACAAAAGATTGTGAGTCTCAGTTCTGCTGAGTGTGAAATGTATGCCGCCGTCTCAGACGCTTGTGATGCAGTCTTGACAGTTGGCATTTTGTCATAGATGTTGGATTCGTTCTTTCAGATTTGCCTTTATTTGGATTCAGCAGCTGCAAGGGGTATTATCAAGGGACGTGGCGTGGACAAAGTACGCCATTTATCTTGCAGGAGTCTTTGGCTCCAAGGACGCATGGCAGATGGCTCAATGATTGTCAGTCCTGTTTTAGGTTTGAAGAACCCAGCTGACATAGGCACGAAGAGATTGAATGTGCAGAGAATGAAAGCATTGATGTTTTTACTTGGCATGTTTGATAGCACCAACAACTGTCAGGTAGGTGAAACAGAAGCACGTTCATTTCTACAACTTCAAGAGCTTAAGCAAGCCATGAGTTCACTCGCAGGTTGAATGAAGTCTGATGATCAATCTTCAGGAGCCTTGCAGTGGGTGATGTTTATGAACGCCTTGAGCTTGGCACGTGGAGAGGATGATATGACAGATGTTTCCATTCATGGTGGTGGATGGAAGTGGTGGCTTACATTGATATATACTTTTGTTGCACTGATTTTTGGTGGATGGTGGATACTACAGACGAGACGTACGAACAATGAGCCCAATGATACACATGGAGATGCTGAAGCTCCAGAGATTGGAGGAAACGTTTTTTTTTTGAACTAAGCTGCGCTCGTCATTACAACTGTGGCAGTCATGAAGCTGTGCTAAAGTAGTCATGGTTAGACAACTCGATCAAAATGATTGGCCAGCAACATAGAAAAGCAAGCGAACAAAGAACAACCAGAAAACAAACACCCCCAACAACCACACCAACACCAAAAGAACCCACATGTTCCTGACCAATCTATCAAAAGGTGAAACAGGTGAAACAGGCTCACGCTCTCACTACCTCGTTGCAAAAATCTATACACAAAACCCCGGCTCTCACAACCTCTTCAGCATCTTGTAGTAAATGCTTCAATGGGCTCTATACCTTGCAGTCAGCATCAAAGTAATCCAGCAATTCATCATAGCTGTATCCCAAGCAGTAGCAATGTAAATTGAGAAGCCTTGCGTGCCAATCTGGTGGGGCCCAGAAGCACATCATCCAAAAAAAGCAGAAGTGCTTGAACAGGAGCTATCCAAGCACTCCAGCTTCCAGGAATGAATGAGTGTCAGACAGCGCAATGCAACCCTCTTCAAGTACAGTAGGCCAAAAGAAGAGGTGACCAAATGGAGTACAACCCCTGGTTGAAAGCACGACCCTGACGTATCATCACAGAGATTGGAGGAAATGTAGAACAACAAGTCCCTGTTGAACACGAAGCAGATGACATAGGTGCATAGGTGAAACTGAATCGGATAGATGGTATCGATACAAGAATTGCTCGATATCTGAGTGTTCAGATCCTGAGTTTTGGCAAGAGCTTAACCATATTGAGCTTAGCTCGAGTTCAAGCGAGCAGAAAACAGACACCAATCCAAATCCAGTCAGAGACAAACTCTTGGAAGTGCTTGAAAATAATCACATTGGCAATCGTGCTATTGCAAGCTGGCTATTTTCAAGAGTCAACAGACGTTCGGATAATGCCATAGATGAGGCAGATTGTCATGTACACTGAGATGCACTACTCGCTGAGTGTGTGTCCAATCAACATGAGCATTGGCAATACCCTTCCTCTGTTTGACCAGTTCGAAGGATGATCGTCCGCGCATGCATCCTAGCCCCCAACTGACCCAGCGGTCCAAAATGACCTGCTTTATGCCAGTTTGTTGAAGAAAACTAGGGCCCCATCAGGAAGGCCTCCTTTAGCCTTCTCACGAAGTCTACCGGACTCCTTGCTGGCAATCCTTGATGTTGCTCCTCTACACAAATGACCTCCTCTCCTTCTTCACTCTCCCCCTTCTCTCTTCTTCTGAAGAGCGTTTGGTTGCTTTTTGAAGGCACTACTCTCTCTTGCCCTTTTACCTGGGAGGACCGGGTCAAAGTGGACGATTTTAATTGTGTTTTCCGGGCTCTGGAAAGCGGAGCCGCCGCACACTACAAGTTGGGAGAGTTTCGGACATTAGCATACCTTTGTCTCGACTCAAAACTGTTCGAGGTACAGAATGTGTCAGCTCTGATATGCAGCAGAAGCATGTTGTTTCGATGTGGACTTGCGCATGATACCCACATTTTTGACATCGTGCATGATTCATGAGCCGGCCAGGTCTTACTGCACTAAGAGATGGCAGATCTCCGCCAATGTCGCTCAGACTTGAAGCGGCAAGTGCGGGATGCTGCAAAGGAAGAAAAGAATCTTGCTAAGAAGCGCCAATGTTTGATGCAGGTGGCAGCGCGCCAACCAGCAAGGCTTTGATAGTCGACC
>DF241047.1:0-91167 GCA_000507305.1 Breviolum minutum Mf 1.05b.01
ATATATAGATCATACGATCACTAATTTGAGCTATCTTGGCCTTGCGATGGAGCTCCAGAATCTTCGTGCCTTTGTTGAAGATCCTTTGTCCTCAAAGGCAGCTGCAGCCTTTCAGCTCACAATCCTTGTGCTGATCGTTGCATCTTGCAGTTCTGTGATTCTCCAAACATTGCCGCAGTTTCAAGACCTCACACTTTTCTGGTTAGAGGCAACTGTAACAATCTTCTTTACCATTGAACTACTTTTACGACTCTTGGTGAACTATATACAAAATTTTGAAAATGTTTAAATTCTAAATGTAGTGTTTTGCTTCTGGTAAACTCTAATGATATGATTGCATTTTGACCTTCAACAGCGTCACCTGAGGATTTATTGTGGCAGAGTCGTGGGCATCATTTTGCAATGTCTTCAATCTGATTGACTTCATAGCAGTTTCCCCGGGGTACTTCGAGCTCGCATTTTCTGGGCAAAATCTTACTGTGCACATGATGCTGGCCCTGCGACTCCTGCGGATTGTGTGGTTTATTCGCATTTTACGGGTCTTGAAGATTGCTCGACATACCTCTCCAGTATGTTCACGGCAGTTGTCCGGATCCATGCTCTCTCAGGTGTTTAATAGTAGTGCTTTGGCCATTCTGGCAGTATTGTCTTTCCTGATCGTTGTCTCTGCAAGTTTACTCTATCTTGTGGAATCTGATCGTTGCGAAGAGAGAGGAATACCATGTAATGGTTTCGAAAGTATTCCTGCATCGTTCTGGTTCTCGACCATTACTTTGACCACTGTCGGCTATGGTGATGTGTATCCTTTCACACCTACTGGCCGTGCCATTGCAGCCTTTTTGGCTGTTTGCGCTGTGATTTTGTTGTCCTTGTCGACTGCTCTTCTCTCAAACAATTTGACAGAATCCAGAACAACAGAGGAGTTGGACGCCAAGGAACAAGAGATGCTCCAAGATATGAGGAAGGTGCCTTGGTCCGATTTTCATTTGCGTGTGGACCTTCAAAGAGAGGCAACAAGACTCTTAAAGAAATGCACTTGAAACCAAAAAAAACACAAAGTTTGAGCCATTTTGATGAAAGAGATGATTGATTGCTATATTTTTCTATATCTTTTGGGACAGATCTTTGAGTCGAGTCTTCTTGTGTTTTTTTGATCATCCAAGGCCTGGGACAAATTGGCACATGCTCTCGCTGTTGCGTCCGCGAACTCCTCCACCCGGCCAGCAGTTCCTTTGCCTGTTCGACCCACCTTGCAATTGCTGGAGGATAAGGGCAGGTGGCAGAGGGTGACAGAGGGTGACAGCTGTGTCGAAATTGTGTGTTTGAATGGTTTTCCTGGTTTGGCTGGCTTGACCAAACAACACAGCAAGATGAAGTACGATTTTCTGTTTTTCGACTGTCAGAAAGCGTCAATGCAGGTCTCTTTGTTTCGAAATGCAAGAATGCCTCAGCTTGATGCTTCAGCACCAATGAGTTTCGACACAGTAGATACAGAGAAGTGATGAGGGCTGAAGGTGACTGACGCAGAAAAAGTGCGGGCGACGGCTACAGATTGAACAGATTGAATCTTTGGTTGTCAAGTTCCTCGGAAAAATCACCGCAAGACGTGGTCATCTTCGTGCAGTGTCCATCCTTGTAACCTATGGCCCAACAGCCGCTTATGGTTGTGACTCGCATGTTTATCCCCAATGATTCTCTCACTGGACACACCTTTCGATCATTTCTGTGCTCTTCTGCATGCAGTCATTGGGCTTTGGCGCTTCATTGGCTTCGTAATCTAGCTATAGGTGCCGGACTGCAGGGCAGCAGGGATGCTGAAGGATGACAAGTGTTTGTATAATTTTTGACGAAGTATGAAAATGTGATAAAAAGGTGATGAATAAAAGAATTTGTGAATTTTGTCCTTGTTTTTATGCATGTTGTTCATTTTGTTCCGCAGGTCCTTTGGTGCCGGATGCCTTCAGTTTTGCTGCTGGCATTCGTGCATGCGAACACGCTGGTCACTGGCCACTGGCACTGGAACTTCTCCACAGTTCTGCCCTCAAACGAATGAGAACGAATGAGAAGTCTACAAGTCCTACAAGTCTTCAGAAAAATGCCATTTTTTTCAGGAAAACACACAAAAAAACACACAGAGAAAAGCTTGAAGAAATGGAAAATCAGAAATTTTCCCAAGATTTGAAAATCCTTTGAAAATCCCGGTTGGCCTCAGCAAATATTTTTTTGGCTTAGCCAGCTGTAGTATTGAAATCTGTTTGTTTGAAACACATTGCAGTTGCATTGGAGGTCTGAAAACTGCCAGAATTTCGTCAGGCATCGCAACAGATCGCATGTGAAGTTGCCAAGTTGGCTTTCATGGAGTCAAATACTGCAAATTGCGTGATCTTCCCATGTCAGAAAAGAAAAAAACATGAAGTGGAAAGTGCTGCGAATTCAACATGCTTCAGGTTTCCTTGAACCCAACGCCACCTGGACTGGTAGGATTCACGGAAATATTGCTACCGCCAAAGCCTCCCGAAATGACCTAGCATTGTATTTGATTTAGCCTCCAATTCACGACAAGATACGAGCCCAGAAAACACCCTGACATGCTTGCGCAGATGTGGTTGTCTACAGTTCTGCAATCACTGCCTGCGAGAAGAACCACGAGTGGAAAATCGCCCTGGAGGTTTTCGAACACATGGAAAATGCAGGCTCTGATTTCTAGATGGATTTCCTGAGACTTTTTTTTGAGGGAGTATCATGTCAAGCACGAATGCAGATGCGAAGTGATGTGAGGCATTCGTCCAAATGCAGTGACCTATGCTGCCTGCATTTCCGCTTGCGGAAGACACAGCGACTGGAGACAGGCGGAGATAGGGGAGATAGGGACCTATGGGAACGTCGAGGGGACGCGTCTCGTCCAGGCCTTGCACTTCCTGACGGCTGCCCACGAGACCGGGCATCGTTCGACGATCGCGTGCAACGTTGGAAGCTGACTCCGAAGTTGAAAGTCCAGAATGCCCAAATATGACAAAGCAAAGAACTCAATGAACCTCCAAAAAACTTGAAAAGATGAAAATAGTATGATTTCATCATGTCATGATGTCAGAATTCTAGGCCACCATCAGTGCATGTGCGAATGGGCATGAATGGCAGGCCTGGCGTCATGACATTAAAATGCTTCATACTTCAGAGAAGAAAGCGAACTCATGCAATGCATTGAGAGATGAGAGTGTTAAAGACAACTAGAAGACGGACATGAAGATTGCTGTGTTTGATTTTGGGAACTTGTTCCGCCAAAAATGATGTAGATAAGTACAAGCTTGAAAGAGAGAAGGGAGCGTTCTGAAGCGAACGACATCGTCCTAGATGATAATTGAAGATCCCCCAGTGAACTCATGCAACCCCAGGTAGCATGTCAGAGGGCACAAAAGACTGTTGAGATTTAAGGTTGGCAAGTTTCAATCGGTGGGGTAAGTGTTCACCATGACCAATGTGGTCACTGTGCTTCTTTGACGTTTGATGGTGTGAGTACTAGACCATTTCGTATTGTGCTGCCCATTAAAAATCAAAGAATATTGAGATGCACACGAATGCAACACTTGGTTGGAATGCACTTAGTGTTGTTTACATTTTGACCCAACTCTTCACTTCAAAAGCGATCCTGAGAGGTGCCATTGCTGTTATTGCAGCAGATGGACGAAAAAACACTTCTGAGCTTCAGCTCTGCCATTAGTGTCGGAACTCCAAGAATCTCCTGTTGAAAAAAGAGATCATAATGATTAAGTTGATTAAGGCAAAGTAAACTTAGATTCACAAATGGCTGTTTGGCTATGTCACAAGGGTTTGGGTCATCCAAACCAACCCAGGAGATCTTTTCCGGGCTCAGGCATGTGAAAGATGCGCAGAATGGCAGCAAGCACTGAGTCTTCTCGACGATACTAGCCTGCACAATCACTCCAAATGGAAAGCTACGTTGCGACGTTGTTGCAATTTGGTTGTCTTTGGTTGCATGTTTTCATGTTGCTTTATGTTTGATCCTGGTTTTTGTTTTCGAAGATTCAAATGATCTCAAAGTTGAGGACATGCAGATTGTAGTCTTCGGTGACGTATCCGCGATGCATTTGTGCATCTCTGCTTGTGTCAAGGTGCATCGATGTGCATCTCTGCTTGTTGAAGTCAAAGTCGATGTTTTTTGCAATGCCATCAGAAATTTGACACGCCAGGCAAAGCAATCCCAGATGGCTGCCATTCTGCTTCGCAAGGCCGATCTCTCACGGGTCCTGATCCCCATTTTTTGAAGATTCTCATGATTCTCATGGTTTATTTGCAAAAGTGCCTTATTTCGATTCTGAACTTTCTTTCTTAAAACGCTCTTAAGCGTTTTCCTGGTCATTCTGCAAACTCCAACTGGCAGGGCCTTCCTCCGGATTGAAGGCTTGGAGCATCATTTGATTCACGGTAACGTTGATGAAACATGTTTTGACAAAGGCGTGAAACGAGCGTGAAGAACGAGTTCAACCCGGCAAAGCTACGACGCAACAGTTTGGAGTTTGGATCACTCGAGGCAGAAGGGCTGAATGATACTCGCAGAGTTCATTGCCGATGGATTAAATGTATTTAAATGTCTTGAAGTTGTGATTTTTGTGTTTGGTTTTTGTGTTAGTTTTTTTGGATCCGTTTGGGGTGTTTGCAAGAGACGCTTCTTCGTAGTTGGCCCACGGGTTAGAGATGGCCGTATTGTTTTCAATTCCTTGACACTTCGTGCACCCGCATAGCCGCGGTGTCTGCGTATGTGAGTGGGAGAGAAACGCACGCAACACGTTGTTGGAACTGCACACGTCGCTGGTCACACGCAACACTTTCTTGAAAAAAAGGATGCTACTATCAGCGGCAGATGCTATGATGATGATGATGATGATGATGATGATGATGATGATGATGATGATGATGATAGTGGTGATGATGATGATGATAGTGGTGATGATGCTGGTGGTGGTGGTGGCAATGATGATGAAGATGGTGACATTTGAAGGATAGTTCTCTGCGTTTCAAAACCACAGTTTTTCTGCTGCAGTTGTTGGGGCTTGCTGCCTTGCAAGTCGCGTTGCTGAAGCCACCGTATTTTCGCAGGCGGAGGGGTTTTTCTCCAAACAGTTTATTGTTAGCATTCTCAATGTTGAATTTCGAATGCTGTGTATGCCTCGCTGGGGTTATCTTTCTCTTGTCTCGGCACCTTGTCTCCCAGCTGCTCTGGGATGCTGTGTCCACCTCAGCAAATCGAAAACGGAAAGAAAGGTCAAATTTGATGTGTGATTTCTGCAATTCTTTGTGTTGTTCAGCTTGCGTCGTCATCCAATGAACATGGCGCTCTGTTTGAAGAGTTAACGTTTTGGGGGAGGAAGTGCTGCACGAAGCCCTCAGCGCCACCTTTCAGGCACCACAGTTTGACAGAGAGGATCTCACAGAAGTCACGGACGAAAAGAAGTGGCTGGTGGTGAAGGTTGGGAAGAAACTGACCCTGACCTTGCCAAACACCAATCCATGAAGAATGGCCAGCATTTCGCTGACATTTTTTTTAGCGTCCAGAAGGCAAATCGTATTCCTCATCATGTTTCCTTGCGCTTCTTCCAATTTGTTCCCCATCCATTCTGGCTGATGTTTCCCCTATCTCTTTCCTGTGGTAGGATATGCTTCGGACTCAACAACACCGTCAGGATTTTTCCGATCAAGGAGAGACCCAGTATCAAAAATGAAACAAGCTTTAGCTCCACTGGGCAACATCAGGTCTTTGCGACATTGTTACGATATTTGTTCATAACTTCATTATGATCCCATTGTCAGACTTGAACCCCTGTGTCAGGAGACATTGAAGCTGCCCTGCCCCAAATCCCCAGGTTCCAACGCTTTCTGAAGTTTGGCAATAATGAAACTGTTCTGTCAGAGTTTGATGTAGATTGTTGCAGGGAGTAATGGCATTTATTGTGGCAACAAATCTTTTCTACGAGCGTTTGAACCTGGCGCAGGTCGTGAGCGATGGCACAATCTGGAGGAGGTTTCAACAAGACAAAAAAGCAATGCTTTTCGGCTCTTTGATGCCGGTGCGGTGGCGACTGATACAACGATTTTAAAAAATATATTTCGCTCCAAATATTATAAAAATAAAATCCCAAAATAAAGTTATAATAATCCAAATACGTATATTTTTATTTTGCAATATAATTTATATTTTGAAATGTATTTTTTTTTACGGGTTTATAAATGAATTGTAGTTATAGTTTTATTTTTGTATTAATTTTAAAAATTGTTTTATTATTTGTAATTTTGATATTTGGTAAAAAATATTTTTTTTTTAATAATAGGTGGAATATTTGAAAAAAATAAAAATAAATTAAAATCTTAGTATTTATGGCAGCTATTTTATTTGGTAAAATTTATAAACGATTTTTTGTGGTAATTAAGGCATTTGGAAAATTATATAATAATTATGGTGGCAGATATAGCACTTAGGTTAATTTTGGAATAAAAGTTTGGAATAGGATATGTAATGATTGTTAAAAATGATGTTTTGTTTGGAGAAAAATTTTGTTAGATTTTGGCTGGTGATTTGGTTGTAGGTATAAAATTTAATAAGGTGAAAGGATGGTATTTATTATTTTGTCTATTATAAATATTATATTTTATGTAATTTTTAATTAATAATTTAATTATTTTTGATATTTTATTTAATATTATTTTTTTTTAAATAAAAATAATAACCCAGGATTAATTTTTTTTTCACCATTTTATTATTAGTCTGTAATACAAGGTACAACTGTAATACTAGTGGAAATTAAACAGATTTCCTTCCACAATGAACTAACTACTTAGACACAAAAAATGCTCCAACATCACCAACTGCTGTGCCGCCATGAAAAGCATTTATGATGCACCTTTTTCATGCATGAAAACTTGTTTTTACGGCTAAAGAAGTGCAAGGCACCAAATGTTGCACCTGGCACGAAAAATAACTGTCATGAGCAACCCTTTTAAAGCTTCGCGCACAACAGCAAGCATCACCCTACCCCTCACCAAAAAAAGGATTGATCCTGCTCCCTTGTCAGGACTAATGTGCGGGGCAAAAAACATCAGCCTCACACATGAAACCTCATTGTCACCGTGCAGAGGAATTCGCATTTACCTCAGAAGAAGCATGCCACCAAATTTGCAAAAAAAAGATTCAAAGCAGAAACTCCAGCGGAGCGCGAGTCAGTTATTGGCATTATCTTCTTTTTGCCAGGGATTTCCTTGCATTTGTCAGGCATGGACAGTATTTCGATTTTGTCAATGTTATTGTTAGCTACTTGTATTTGCTTTCTGTGGCCGGAATTTGTGGTCAACTTCTTATTTCATCTTATTTGTACAAAAAAAATAACCTTTGCAAAGAAATTGAATCCAAATTTTCAGAAAATTATGAGCATATCGTTAAAAAAATATAATTATTCATATGTAAAGAAATTTAGTACTTCTTGTTTTTGATTAGTTTATGTCATTTTTAGTTTTATTTATTTTGAAAATATTTTCCAAAAATAATTTCAAATTTTTAAAATATTGAAAAAAAACAAATCAAATTATGAATATAAANAGTGTTAAATTTTGTTTTAAACATATTTTAATTATACTCCAATTATTCCTTATAATATTCCAATGTTAATTCCCAATATAAAATATTATTTTTCTTTTTTTTCTATTACAACATACAACTCCAATATCACAAAATACCACACCAATACTACTTTATAGTCCAAAAGGGTTTTTCAATATTTTTATTTTTAATTTAAAAAGGTTTTTCAGTAGTTTTACTAAAAAATACTATTTTAATATTATTTTATATTTTGAAATATTTTTTTGTGATAAAATATTTTTTTCAAAATGACTTTATATTACATTTATACTGCAAAGCATTATATCAGCATTATTCTCTAGTCCAATATTATTCTGTACTACAAATTAGTGTAACAATACTACTTTATAGTAGAATTATTCTGGTACTTTTCCAGTATTATTCCTGTACTGCAAACTACTACCCAAAATGCTGCTTCTGCCAAGCACAAGGAAGTTCGTGCTTAATCCGCATAATAAAAAAATATTTCTATTATGTAAAACAATAAAACTCACTCGCCAATTTCACCAAATATTGCGCCTCCCACGCAAAATAAATGTCATCAGTGTTCCACATCACATATAAAGCGGCATTTCCAACAAGCTGGGCAAATAAACTCAGCCTTCAAATTCACTTAAGATCAAAATTTCAGCCCCAATTCCCTGAAGTGCTTCCGCCAAAAGAAAAACGATTTGAGGAAAATCCGAAGATAAAATCGTCATGTCGTACCCGCCGCTTCGGAGACTTCTGACTCGTCCCATCTTGGAGACGATTTTGTATTGAAAAAATACAACATGTCGCGATGCGGCTATTTCCCGAAATGTCATGAAATTTTGCGCCTGCCACAATAACTCACACTCCAACTTCACCAAATCTTGCACCTGGCATGAAAAATGCACTCTACTTTCTTGTCTTTTTTTTTGGCGTCTATCTTGTCTTGGCATCTATTCTAAGCATCTATTTTTTTTTGGCATCTATTCTCGAAGCATCTATTCGTTTTGGGTATCTATTCTGTAAGCCTTTTTCTTAGCATCTATTTTCTTGGCATTTATTTTCTAAGCGTTTATTTTCTCTTACCATGTATTTTCTTGCCATATAATATCTAAATATTTATTTTTTCTTGGCATGTATTTTCTTGGCATCTAGTTTCTAAATATTAATTTTTTGTTAGCATCTATTTTCGAAACATCTATTGTCTCTGGGCATTTATTCTCTAAGGCTCTTTCTTGGCATCTAATCTCTAAGCATCTATTTTTTCTTGGCATGTATTCTCTTGGCATCTCTTCTCTAAGTATTTATTTTCTCTTGGCATTTATTCTGGAAGCATCTATTGTTTCTGGGCAGCTAGTGTCTAAGCATTTATTTTCTCTCGACATCTGTTCTGTCTCATTTTTGCCTGCGTAATTCGGAAATTTCTTATCCAAATTTTGTTAGAGAAAGTGCAAAATTGGACCGAACATGGGAATTTTATGCATTTTAACTTACAAATGTCCTTCGCGCCACAGCGGCATTCAATTTTCCAACATCTGAACTTCAAAAAGTGCCGCACCCCTACGGTGTTTTGCGTATTTTAATATAAAAATGTGGTTCGGGCCACAGCACCGTGCACTTTTTGCATATCTAAATTTTAAAATGTGGTCGAGGCATGCGGTGCTTTGTACATTTTAATTTTCACATGCGCTTCGCGCAACAGCAGCATGCAATTTGTTCATTTCCCTGCTGAAAAACTACCACCACACCCGGTGCCTTAGCGAGCCGACTTTTTGACCTTTCCGACGTACGAATAATTGAAAAAACACAATAATTCGGGACTGTCCTAACATTTCGCGCCCTTGTAGCTTATTTCTGCTGACTTTACTTCTCTGCTTTGCTTTTGAACTCTCCATATTGTCGGAAGTTAGACTTGTAAACTTCCTTCGATCATCTCAGTGCTGTTGTTAATGGGCATCTTGCTACGCATTTGTCAAAACGCAAACCTAAACAAAAACAAAAAAAACAGGGCAAATGATTGTGCGGCGCTACTGGCTGATAGGTTAGTTATATACTGTGTTTAATGCTATTCCAAACACATCTTCTTCATGATTTGTGCGCACATGCTTCTTGTTTTTTTGGCGGGCACAAGAATCACGATATGTGCTATTCGCATGTTAATTATGGCAATTGCCGCCAGCAATGCCACATTAATTGATTAAACATTTTGCCCCACGCCTGGGCTGTGGGGCTATCAAGCTGTCTAGCCGGGCTCGTCCGAATGTTGAAAGCCGCCCTCAAGGCTAAGAATTCCTACATGGTTCGCTCGGGCGTCTCTTTGGGGGCTTTCAAAGCTTTGATTTCAGCATCCAGCTCCTTGGTGGCACAACAAGCAAAACAGATGCAGTGGAAGTGGGGGCTTTTGACTCTCGATGCCAAGGCTCTAGGAGCTTTTTTTCAGCAGCCTTTAACCTTGGAAATGACAGCAGAAAAAACACAAGTCGTCAGTTGAGCACACTGGCAGAGGTAGCAGGTAGCCCTGTGAACAAATCCAAGCGGCTTTTCTGCAAGCAGTTTGGACTCTGTCTCAGCTGCTTCTGCGCGGTCCGTGAGCTGTGTCACCACCTGTGTTCTTCTTCTGGTTGTTTTGCACGTGTGTTGTGTTGGAACAACAAAACAAATTGCAGCTGCAAAATGTACCTTCCCACCGCCCAAACTATGCAAGGGACTGCTGCGAACTCCCTCACTACGGCTATCTCTGGATGTTTCTCCTGATGCTTTTGCGGGCTTTGCTGATGCTTGCATTTCAAACCTAAGCAGCCCTATTTTCCGAACATCTTTTCATGCTATAAACCTGGCAGTCAATTTTGCAAGCAAAAGCGCCACTGATTCCTTCCATGCCCTGTTTGATGTCGGGCTTCCAGGCCCTTTTTCACAACGTACATTCCTCAAATTGCACAGGCAACTCTTCAAACATGACCAATCTGCCGTACAAAAGACTTTGAAAATACAACAACGACTAGAAATTCAGCATGGAACTCAGGATGAAAGTAACTTGAATTGCGAAGCTTTGCGCAAATGCACTGAGTTTGCGCTGAGTTTGCACCTTGCAACGAGTTTTGGCCAAAGAGCACTGCTTCCAAAACACCAGGTCTGACTTCCGACCACTTCCTCAGTTGCAATAAGGTTTGGAAGATACAAAACCTGCATACAGGACTATAACCAAACTTACAAAATGCACCGAAATTGTTCAACCTAGTTGAAGAAACGCCAGAACAATGGGATACCAGGTTTTCCATGCTTGAATTTTACTGCAAGTCTCACATCGAAGGTTACAGCATCTCCTGGCATCGGCACTCCATCACAGCTTGCCATTCGGAAGAACACATCCTCAGTTGATCACCACATTTGTGACCACACAAAAAGTCACTCAACCTGTGACCAGTGTGGTTTCTGGCTATGGACTTTCATTGCAGCCCAGTGTTCGCCTCCGCCATTCACGATGAAACCATATCCACCTCAAGGTACATCCAACTTGGGTTTGTTTACGTTTTCCAGATGAAAGGCTTCATGTAACAACCTCTTCCAACATCTGTCCACACGCACAATGTACCAAAATATCTGATGCATAGTCCCATCAAACAATTACCATGACACTAACATGTATCGCAACTGAAAATCAATGGGTTGAACGATGATCCCTTCCTTTTGGGGCAACAAAACAGCCTATTTTCAAGGGGTAGTCAACTCGCTGTTCGTTTCAGGGAATGTCCAAATTCATTAACGAAAAGCCAAGGGACTCGCTACAGACTTGACTTCGCCTTTTTGATTTTGGCTCACGAAATTCTCATGACCAGTGAAGGTCACAGACCTAAGGCAGCGTTGAAGCTGAAATGAAACACTCATCACCATGAAAGTAGATGCATCTCATGTTCATGTTGCTGAAATACTCAGACCTAAAATCCAATTATATAAATGTAATTGAATACATATCATCATATCTATTGACGTTTTGATTTCAAGGATTTCAAAAAGGCTGATAATATTCTCAAAAACCATACAATTTCTTCTTGGACAATCCTAAATTCTGCATTCACCTTTCATTCCTAGTATAAACCTCTTATAAATAATCCATTCTATGATTCTATCCACCAAGAAAGTCAATAATAATTCTATGATTTTTGCTTGTATGTGAGGGTGTGACAGTAAGCCCAAGAATCAACAAATGTAAACTGGAAATTATTAAGGCTTTATTAATATCTATCAAGAACCGCTGTCCCAGCACCCCTCAACTCCCATCTCGACAAGGATCTTGGCTTGCAACTGTTTTGGATTGGATGCACGCCTTTTCCGACGCATGGAATGGAAAAAAATTCAACCGATGTCATGTTGAAATGTAATCAAGTGTCACACATGAAACACCAAAGTTGAACAGCAAGGTTTTTTTTCATCCCTGAAAAATGATGATTTGAATGAAAAACCTTTTTGGGGATGATAACTGTTCAGGGATAAAACCAAGCTGTTAAACCTCTTGGGTACATCTTCCACGGACAATTTCTGGCCTCTCAATGCTGAACTTCAATGTGTCGCCCACTCGAGGAGTTTGGGTTCCGCAATCGCTGAAATGTAAAAACACATCCTCGAAACTTGATAAAACAGAGGTAGCAAAGGCTCAAACCGTTTCTACTTCAGGGCCCCATGTCTCACTCTAAATTACCCATGTCTCACTCTAAATTACCCATGTCTTTTTTCATTTCTTAAGATTTATGGCATATCACGGCCAAGATGATCTCCACAAAAAACCTTCAGGAGAAACAGTTCAAACTTGAGACAGGAACACATTCCAAACAATCTGCCACGGAGCCAAGCCATTGGAATCGATAAAGCCATAACGACGCTCGGGGAAAAAAACCTGGTGCCGTGGCAGCTTTGGTGTGGAAGTTTTGATTCTCGTTGATCAAAAGATCTCTTCCCCATTGATGGGATTAGATAAAATTGGGGAATGCCCTGGATGAACCAGCAAGGACCTTGAGTTTCTCATGATTTCTGATATTCTGCAAGGTGACACTTTCAAACGGGATGATTGAACATCCAAACTCGATGACATCCATTTTTTGGTTGCCCATATCCAACTTTCTACGCAACCAGCCTTGACAACACCTTCTGCGAGCGACGCAGCTGCAGCAGCTTTAGCCATCTGTTTTGCTTCCTCTTCTTCCTTGGCTGCGAAGTTGTGGTAAGAAGTTCATGATACCCTCCAGGGAACGAACATATCCCCTCCCAAGGCACCGTTGAAGATGACTTTCCGTTTACCGAGGTGGGATTGGTTAGCTTCCTGGAGGGTATCGGGGATGTTTCTTCTTTGAACTGTTTATGAAGCTTTCATTACATTCTACCACGTGGAATATGTTTTCCGTTTTTGCTTTTTTTTCAAGCCACATAAACAACAAGCAAATCTAAGTCGCACCATCGGGGGATATAAGTTCATCTCACATTAGATTTCTGTAAGGACAACCTCACTTCCCTAAACTGGGTAAAAATCATAGGCGAATGTTGCGAACACTTGCGCTTAAAATCCGAGATTCTGCTGCTTTGTGAAGAGGACAGTTTCGTGGAGGAGCAAGTTGATTGCCTGGTCAAAGGGACGCAAAGGTGTACCAAAGGGGTCGACATGTAGCAAACTTGCCAAAACTTAGGTCGATCTTGCTGGTCAAAACAAATGTTGACAAACTTCTCCTGCAACTTTCGCAATCCGCTTTTAGGGCATCCTTCTAAAAAGACCACCTGGTTGACATCATCGTTATTCGTCGTTCGTCATTCATCATCATCATCATCATCATCATCATCATCATCATCATCATCATCATCATCATCATCATCATCATCATCATCATCATCATCATCATCATCATCATGTGTGTACTTGAAAAAACTTGGAATTTCCAGCATAAGTTGATGCAAGCCAAAGCGAAGGTCAACATTTTGAAACCCTGCACCTTTCAGTCCCCAGAAATCAGGAGGAAACCAACCCTTAGAGTGGCGGGTGGCGGATGTCAACTTGGCAAATGTCTTGTTTCGAAAAAAAGGTTGGAGAAAAATTGGGAGAAAAAGACACCAGGAAAGAAATCATGGAAGAATGCTTCTGATAGAAATGCTTTTCTCAAGGTTGTGAATTCTGACGCAAGTCTAATTTAGGAAGGCTATTTTGATGCTGAATTTCTACAAACCCAAGTTGTCTTTATCCGCATTGTCTTCAACTACATCTCCCACTTCACCAGAAGTTCAACCAAAACTGTCCTTCACCAAGGTTCTTCAGCGCCGTCCTTCACCACACCATAGGCCCAGCCAGACACTTCCTTCTCTTTGAAGACACCTAGTTCCTGATCCAACATGGGCAAATCGAAATCACCAAAAAATACCTTGAGATCTTTACTTAAAAGGCATTTTTTTCGGTTTTGTGCTTCATATTTAAGGGACAAATCACGCCAACACAAAAAGTCTCTATCCAATAAACATAAATAGCCATGGAAATATCCCTTATCTCCTATTAAATATCCTCCTTGTGATCACCCATGTGAGTCTACTGGAGGGTATATCAAAAAAATGTTTGCCTTTAAGACAAACCAACATTCTTTCCAAACGAACCAAAATCATACACTCCCAGAAACTAACATAGCCCCTAAAAATAGAGCATCCTAGCAGGAAAGTAGTCTCGCAACTACCATTGTACAGGTGCGAAAATGTTAGTTTCAGGGAGGGCATACATCAAGTTTCTAGGCCTTCAATCTTCCAAAAGAAAACACTCGACAAATATCCCCATACTTCCATCGATCACCACCTGAGATGTATGAAACTCTGTGAATAGTGGGGAAACTACCTATGATCTGGTACAGTTTTGTTTTTTGCCTTCCATATCATGGGTGCATAAAGCTTCAATGTTTTGAGTCTTGATGGAGAATTGTGGTCAGTGCCATTTGGGTTGCAAAATTTTCCACCAACAAAAATCCATCCTGGCCTCCCCTTCTTTGAAGCTCAAATAATCTGAGCCGAAACCGCTTCCATCCTCGGTGACCCAGGAGGTTGTATGGAAACATGGCAGGTTGCAGCCTTTCAAACTGCCCAAAAAATCATGTAAAGATTGAAATCTACATCGGCTTTACATCCCCAAAGAAACGAAGAAAGAAAAAATTTGATCTTTCAGAAACACAGCTGTTTTTTTGCGTTTTGGCCAGGGAACAAAATCTTCCAATGCTTTCCCCCATTTTGCTGGCGCCGGCTCCTGGAACTCTGGAACTGGGAGGCCACACATCTGCATGGCACCTTCATCATGTTACATTCAAACAACCACCTTGGTTAATAGATGTCAATAGTGTCAAATCGTGAGTGTAAAACATCAAAGAACAAAAAGTGTTGAATTTCTAAATCTGACAGACTTTCTCATGCCTTGGACTACTGACATTGACATCCTCATCCCACATGGCTCACATTGACATCTTTCCACATCATGACCGGAAAAACCACCCACATCCTCCAGTGGGGGAGGTGCCCCTGCTAGCATCGCGGGGAGCTTCACGGAAATCGGGGAAGGTGAAACAACAGATTTGAAAAAGAAACAGATTTGATATCTTGAGGGTAAATATACTTGGTTCTAGAGACTTTGGTTTTGTTGGTCGAGCTGTTTGCAATCTGCAAGCTGCGGATGTGGTCTCTTTCAATTGCCATCTAGTTTCTTCAGATTTACAAAGCACATGTTCTTTCAGTCGCATTGTGATTCAACAACACTTCTTCGACGTATTTAATCTTGAGCAAAACAGAAATGGATGCAGAAGCTCTGCCAACATCTGCAATATCTTCCGAAATTCTTGTCTTAGCTTTCAACATTTGACAGATTTTTGGAGCCTTGGGTGATCTTATGACGTCTCAAAGATTGTAGAATCTCACCTCATCTCAACCGAAAAAGGCCATCGCTCTGCGCTGAATTTTAGCCAATTCATCGGTAAGTTCACGCAGGGGGGGCGTTAACCAGCAAAGGCTTCTGGGTATCTTGTGACCCAGAAACCCCGATGGCCTTAAACTGGGAACAGTTGGAAACGTGGTTTTGCCACGGCGACTTGGCTGAGGGCTTCCATGGTTGAAGCCGATGCGCAGCGACAATTTCATCCTACATTCACAGCACAAAATGCCCATTTGGCACTTTGTGAATTGGGGGTTTACCCTTCAAAAATCTGATGACTTTGTGAACAAAGATGAGATTTCTGAATTAGCAACTTCGAGTTGCAAAAATGTTTTGGAGAAAGTTTACTCTAAAATTTGGAGGATTTTTTTCATCAAAACTTCCCGAAACGGAACATGATGAAACCTGCATCCTGGAACACTTGGAATGCATGGGCTCCTGCCTAAGGTTTACAGTGCACAATGAAGATTAGTAGGGTTCCCTTTATTAAAATGAATAGATTGTTTGCCCACTGTTTCAGGGTTCTTTAGCAACCCGCAAGGAATACATGAGATAAAAGCTTTCTGAACATAGAAAGCAGAAAGTCATTAGCTACAGATCTTTAGAAATCTGAAAACTATTAAGGCTTGAAAAATGGCACATCAGAACTTTTTTGGGTTGCATTTTTGAACTTTGATTTTTTTCAACCTTTCTTCAGTAAAAAGTCTTTCATACATTTTCAGCATCAGATCTTGAAGGTTCACCCATTTCCTTTTCCATCGGCACCGAAGCGTCTTCAAACATTTGCATCGTGGCAAATTTCCCTTCAATTTTCTGTAGCAAATAAAGGGATGGATGATGATGATGATGATGATGATGATGATGATGATGATGATGATGATGATGATGATGATGGTGATGATGGTGATGATTTTCCCTTTTAAACTAATCACTACCCAAACTTTAAAGTGGAATTTCTATGTGCAGTCGCGACTCATTCACGACCTCCGCGTTGGAAACTTCAGGAGTTCACAACACTTCTGCTTCTCCGTCGTTGCTGCTCTGACTGCTCATTCCGGATGATGCACTGGAGCCTGGAAATGAAGATGTCCGCTGGCTGCCAACAAGCTGTGGCTATGTCAAAGATGGCTTTGATTTGCATCTTTTGGAAAAACTGCTTGATAGTATTTTGGAATGATCTGTTTTTGATTGGAAATGTGACAAGTTTGGAGATGGTGTTGTCTTGGGATACACTTATATGGAGAGGTTTAAAAAAAAACCTTTGCGTTACAGTATCAGGCATTTGTATTTGCGATATTGTTGACATCATTTTCCGAGTCCAACCAACAGATTCATGAATAAAACTGCCAAACAAATATGTTGATAGCATTTGCCAAGAAAAGAACCCCAGAGCTGCGAAATACCAAACCTCTTCAAAAATGGATCTCACCATTATCTTTCAAAATCTAAGGAACTTCTCACAAGAATCACCACTACACTAATATTTCATACAAGAAGTCACATGGAAATTTGTCATCCAAAAAGCGTCATGATATTACCAATCCAAACAATGCCCCTATGATTTTTGGGAAATCCCTCAAAATTGCCATAAACTTTGCATCCAGTTTCTGATCTCCCCCCAAAAAAACTGGGTGGCATTGAATGATCCCTGCAAAAACAAACAACAACAGAAACCCAGCAGTAAAATGACAACTACTTGAAAAAATTGATAATTCAAGTGTAATGCCTTGAAACAACTACCATAGATTTGCATCAAATTTGATTTCCTCGCCCAAAAAATGGGTAATTTATTCCTTCAAGTTGGTGGGACTTCTCCGGTTCACATCGCACCTTTCGAAGACGTGCCGAGGCGACTTTCATTTTGACCCCTGGGCGAAAGGGGCAGATTTGTGTTTCTTTGTTTTTGAGGGTTGCACAGAATCAATCCCAATAGATAGAATAGATTAGATGAGATTAGATTGGATTAGATCAGATTGGATTGGATTAGATGAGATTGCACTAGATAGATGGATAGATGAATAGATCTGATAAATAGATAGAGTTGCCCCAGTTGATTGGGATTTTATATAGCTACGGCTAGTTAGAACCCAACTTTCAGGTGGGCAAGGCTGTGATTTGTGAAAAGTTGCGTAACTTTGGAGTCCCAATAAAGAAGTCACATTGGCTCGAAGGACATGTTGTTAGATGTGAATTCGGACAGTTTTCTCCAACCAAGTTGGCTTCAAAATTAGCAATTGTGAGGATATGGATATTGGTGTGGTTGGAAAGTGTGTTTGAGAAACCTTCAAAAAAAGGAGATCCCTTGCCATTATCATACGTGGCTTTTTCGAGTGACTTTGGAACTCTTGGGCTTCATAGCAATCAAAAGACATGGCTTGGATTTGCGTAAGATGCTCGGAAAAAGTTCCCAAAAGTTTTCTCCCAAATGGTGGTGAAAGATGGTGATGTACCATGTTACAAAGTAAACAACCACCTTCAAATAATCCAAAGCATAGATACTAAAAAATATTCTTTGAAGAAGGTTCTTTCTATAAAACTTTCTATCGGATCTGGAAAAAGAAACATTCTCAAGTACACCATCGGTTTATCGGATCGAAAAACTTTGCAACCGAAGTGGCTTGCCCATCTTCTTGACGGCTCTGGACATAATCTTTTCCAAACGTTCCAATCGACAATCCTGGTGAGCAGTCGCAACTTGCGTTGGTTCGTTCAATGTTTCAGATTGAACATGCACTTTGACTGACTGACACTTGAGGGGACTTCGTTTAGAAGAGCTTCATTTCATTGAGATGAAATTATGAAAGAAATGATGGAAATAAGCTACTTCATATTGGATCACGAAAATTGGGCAATACAGAATTTCTGTACTGACCATTCGAAAAAACTGAAATTGTGTGATGCGTCCCGGTCAATTTTTTTTGTGCAGGGGTTTCATGTTAATCAGAAAACGAACAAATCCTGCATCAGTTGATAGGTAGTTTATCCCATTACTTGGAAGGTTTTGTACATCCCAGTAGGTTAGTCGGATTTCTTCCATCAAAAGTATAATTTGCCCGAGGGAACACAAAACATCACCCAAATCTTCTCCAATTTTTCCCAACTTTTCTATCGGCGAGCCCCCCCAAAAAAACCAAACGTGTCCTCATCATATTCCTGTTCCTGGGGCATTCGACGAATTGATTGGGTGCTCCGGTGATCCATGTGTGAAACCTTAAAATCAAACCAACTCAAAAATGTTTTCGAGTAAGAAACTGCATGAATTGAATCAACAGCTTCAAGTGGAATTGTTGTTATTTCAAAAAATCCATGGAACAACAAGGTTTTAACGGGCACCTTGCGGGGAACCCGACCCAATTTCTTCAGAATTTCGAAGCGCAAGACGTTGGAGTTGATTTGTTTTTGGCACCAGATCGAGGTCCCGAATGTCAGACGCATAGTTCTTGGAGAAAGATGTGTTGCCCACTAGTTTACAATGAACCTATGTATTTGGGATTGATCTTCCAAAAAAACTTCTGTAAGAGAAACAAATCCAACTCATGATCTTTCCTTATGGCTCAAACTCATTCAAGCTTACAACACAATATAAACAGAAAAAAAACATCCTTTCCTAATCCCATAACAAGGCCTCATTTCCTGGATAAAGTGGCAAAAACACCTTTAGATTCCCCTTAATCATGCATCCCATCCCCTGCAACACCTCGGGCCATGGCATGGTGGGAGCTGTTGAGCCACCATATCTCTTGATGCTATCCACCTGGAGATTGCTGGTAGGAAGGTGGTTGCACAAACACAACACCAAATCACCTTTTTCTTCAAAAAAATAGTTGAGGTGTAAGGACGTTTTTGAAAAAATGAGTTGGAGATGCTTCAAAAAAGGTGGAAGACTACTGGAGAAGCGGGGGATAGGGATGGTGAAATCCTTCATATGTCCACCTGGGTGCATTTTTGTCAAAAAAAGGTTGGGGGGCACCCCAAAAGCGCCTTTCCAAAATAGAAGCGGTTTAACACTTCAAAAGAAACAACAAAAAAACCGAGTGTTTTCCCTTCAAATGTCGTCTTTTCTCTCCCTTCAACTCATCCTTGACATGTTTTCCAACCAACCCACCCCCCTGGCTGCAACCGCACATTGGTAGGATTCACATTGGCCGGCTCCAGCAGTTGCATGCCACCAGAGATGCCAATGTCACCTTTGGGAAAGTGGGAAAAGGACAGTGAAACGACCCCACACAACTCGAAAAGGTAGGGGTAGCGGGGAAGGAAAATTTTTGGTGGATCTTGCTGTGGATTTCTTGTTCTTGGATTTTTGCTTTGCTTGCTTGATTGTTGTGTTTTGTTGGCTTAAGGAAGGATACTTTGGTGGATGTTTGTTTGGGTTTGTTGTTCTGAAAAGGGGGAGGATCTTTATCAAAACATGTAGCTTAGGGGGAAGAATAGTGCCAGAATATTGAAGATCCAATGAGTTTAGGAAGGCATTTCATCCTTTGTGACTCAACAAAAGTATCTACCTTTTGGCAGCTTTAGGTTGGCTTTACAACTGGACCTGGTGGCCGATGTGCGGGACCATACAGCTCACTTCCAAATTTTCCTGCTGATATTCTAATGGAACGTTTGGGCCATTTTGGCCGCATTCCCTCAAGCGGTTCAAATTAGCCCGGACCAGCCTGAAGAGTGCAGATTTGATGCGGGCACTGTCTGAGTGAGATGCCAACTTTTGAAAAGATCACCGTCATGGACCAACTAGA
Source organism: Breviolum minutum Mf 1.05b.01 (assembly GCA_000507305.1). NCBI lineage: Eukaryota > Dinophyceae > Suessiales > Symbiodiniaceae > Breviolum > Breviolum minutum. The sequence continues at coordinate 20,291 of DF241047.1, forward strand.
GCGAGACCAAAACAAAGCCAAATTCATTGCAATGAAATTGAACACTGCCACCGCCACCTTGTGTGCTGTTGGCTCTAACAATCCAAAAGTGACACGAAAACTTGCAACCTGGGCTCCATCGCGTGTGAGGAAAGCCAAGCAACCGCCGATTTGCGAAGACAGCTTGGCCGCGTTTACACAAAACTGTAGAAGAAAAACACTTTGTCACGCACCCGCAATAATGCCATCTAAAGGTCAAAATCACAAGCACAAAAAACCAAATCAAATGGAAGGAGTGGCCTAAACCACTTTAAAGCTGAGGTGCTTGCATCACGCAGGGTCCAGTCTGCAAATGCCTACAAATAAATTAGCCCAGCCTGAAGAGTGCAGATTTGATGCGGGCACTGTCTGAGTGAGATGCCAACTTTTGAAAAGATCACTGTCATGGACCAACTAAAGCGACACCAAAAAAAACCCAAATTCATTGCAATGAAATTGAACACTGCCACCGCCGCCTTGTGTGCTGGTGGCTCTAACAATCCAAAAGCGACACGAAAACCTGCAACCTGGGCTCCATCGCGTGTGAGGAAAGCCAAGCAACCGCCGATTTGCGAAGACAGCTTGGCCGCGTTTACACAAAACTGTAGAAGAAAAACACTTTGTCACGCACCCGCAATAATGCCATCTAAAGGTCAAAATCACAAGCACAAAAAACCAAATCAAATGGAAGGAGTGGCCTGAACCACTTTAAAGCTGAGGTGCTTGCATCACGCAGGGTCCAGTCTGCAAATGCCTACAAATAAATTAGCCCAGCCTGAAGAGTGCAGATTTGATGCGGGCACTGTCTGAGTGAGATGCCAACTTTTGAAAAGATCACTGTCATGGACCAACTAAAGCGACACCAAAAAAAACCCAAATTCATTGCAATGAAATTGAACACTGCCACCGCCGCCTTGTGTGCTGGTGGCTCTAACAATCCAAAAGCGACACGAAAACCTGCAACCTGGGCTCCATCGCGTGTGAGGAAAGCCAAGCAACCGCCGATTTGCGAAGACAGCTTGGCCGCGTTTACACAAAACTGTAGAAGAAAAACACTTTGTCACGCACCCGCAATAATGCCATCTAAAGGTCAAAATCACAAGCACAAAAAACCAAATCAAATGGAAGGAGTGGCCTGAACCACTTTAAAGCTGAGGTGCTTGCATCACGCAGGGTCCAGTCTGCAAATGCCTACAAATAAATTAGCCCAGCCTGAAGAGTGCAGATTTGATGCGGGCACTGTCTGAGTGAGATGCCAACTTTTGAAAAGATCACTGTCATGGACCAACTAAAGCGACACCAAAAAAAACCCAAATTCATTGCAATGAAATTNGTGCTGGTGGCTCTAACAATCCACAAGCGACACGAAAACCTGCAACCTGGGCTCCATCGCGTGTGACAAAGCCAAGCAACCGCCGATTTGCGAAGAAAGCTTGGCCGTGTTTACACAAAACTGTAGAAGAGAAACACTTTGTCATGCACCCGCAATAATGCCATCTAAAGGTCAAAATCACAAGCGCATCAGAAAACCAAATCAATGGAAGGAGTGGCCTAAACCACTTTAGAGCTGAGGTGCTTGCATCACGCAGGGTCTAGTCTGCAAATGTGGATTTCATGGATACAGTCCATGACGCCCGGAATCCACTGCGAAGGGCGGACAAGGTTGGATACTTTGGTCCAAGTGGCTTCGCCTGCAGGAAGCAGCTTCAAAGCCTTGCCACCTCGAAGACAAAGCAGCACATTCGTGCAGGTCCTGCTTCAAGTGCATCATCCACTGTTGCAGTCGATCCATGGTTTAATGGTGCTGATCCTTGGGGTCAATATCAAGGTGTCTCTACTGCCCCTCCGCCAAGTCAACACGCGCAGAAGAAATTTGACGATGTCGAGCAGAGACTGCAAGAAAGCGTGGTAGCTCAAGTGACCGAGTCCGTCCAACAGGCTGCTGCACAGTTCACTTCCAATGACAGGATCGCCTTTGTTGAAAATCAAATGCAGGCCTTGATGCAAAGTCAGAGCAATCTAGAAGCATGGATGCAAGATGGACAACAAAAAATGCAAGAGTTTCGTCAGGATCAAGACAAAATTCAGCACGTAGTAGGACAGTGTGCCAGTACCTCCAAGCACAAGGTGCCACTCTTGGCCAAGTTGTGCAAGATGTGGCTGCATGTTCGACTGTGTTGAAGGATCAAGAGTTGTCACTATCGCAAGTTGTCAAGGAAGTTGGCGGACTGGATCACAACTAGCATCATACTTTGAGAAACAATCTTCAAACTTGAGACATTGTTGGAAAAGAAGCAGAGAACCAATTGACTAGGTCGTCGTGGGCTCTTCCATGGCCTGGGAAGGGTGCCACAGTGCTCCAAAAAATGGGAGGACCCTCGATGCCTGACTTCTGTTTAGGCGTGGGAAATCCTGGAGGTATCGCCAACAAACACCATATGTTCGAGCATTTTCCTGTGGGGTGGTGGCATCTCACAGAAACTCAAGCTTCCAAAGCCCAACAGTGCAGTTTTCAAAAAAGTTTGATCGTTTGCTTCGGAGTTGTATGGGGCACCCTGCACCCCTTCGTTCTAACTCAGCAACGGCAGGGTCATGCACGGGGGTGTTAAGTTTTGGTGATTGCCCAATTCGTCAAGTTCCTTGTGTTTGGCATACCGGTCTTTACACCAGTGGTAGAATCGGCTTGGCAGTTGCTCACGTCTGTGGGTTGGAGATTGCTGCAGCTACTGTCTATTGTCCCCGTCGAGGACTAACTTTTCCTAAGGCACGAGACATGTCGGACCGTTACCGAACAGCTTGTCTATGGTAGATCTGGCCCTAGAGTCATTCTTGGCGACTTCGCCTGCCCCGCTGGGTCGTTAGTTGCTATGAAGCATTGGATTTCTCAAGGGTGGGTCGACTTGCAATCTTTTCTTCATCACTCGTTTGGAGTCGAGCCTCAAACAACATGAAAGGCTTCCACATCTCCCGATCACATGTGCTCGCGTCTGAAATGTTCCCATTTGTTGTGAATGGCTCTCCAAGTTTGGCATTGTGTTTTGAAGTTCAGACACCAAGTCCTTCGCAATAGCACTATTTTGGATTGGTGGAAGATTTTTTGCGAGAGTTCCACAGGTCAGACACATGGGCCTTTTAGTAAGCTGGTTGAGCAGGTTTCATCTTTGAGCTTGCGGATTTCATCTGAAGGACGTTTATGGTTCTCAGACAATGGTTACATCGATGCTTTTGTGGCTAGTGAAGCGCTTTTGAAACGGGTCCTTTTACAAGCCTTTCATGGCTCCCAAATTCCGCAGGTGGGTCATCGAAAGGATTATGGTGATTTGGAAGGGTGCGATGTCAAGTTAACGACTTTTTGGGATCACACTCTTACAGTGCAGGAGCTTGAATATGTCAACATTGCACACGACGGGGCTTTTGTTTCAAACGCAGACAGGCACAAGTTTGACAGTCGAAAGCCATCACAGTGTTGGACCTGTGGGGTCCCAGACACGTTTGAACACAAGTACCGAGAATGCAGCAAATTTGAAGCAATTTGACAGCGTTTTCCCAGATTAGTTCAACAGTGGCCTAACCTTCCAGACTCATTTGTGCTGCACGGTTTGGTGCCTTCAAACCCCTGGAGATCTTTGGTTTATGAAGCATTGCTTGCTCTCGAGAATCACGTTAGCAATTTTGAATTTGCACCTGAGGCTGGAGTAGTACACTGCTTCACTGATGGTAGTTGTTCAAATCCAACAGTCGAAGAAGATTCTCTTGCAGCGTGGGCCGTTGTACAACCGGGTCGAGGTACCATTTCCTGTGGACCATTGGCGGTATTCAACAGAGTATTGCTCAAGCAGAAACAACAGCGGCCCTCTCAGCCACGCTATGGGGTCAACCACATTGGGGCTCAGTCCATATCTGGTCAGACAGTCAGAATGTGGTGGATCATTACAGACAATTGCTGCAAGGATCGGATAGGCCAACTGACTTTGAACAACAAGACTTATGGGAACAGGTAGCCTATGCCTTATCTCATTCCTCTGCGACTTTTTTTGATCCACAAAGTTCCTGGCCATGACGATTTGGCCCATTGTGATTCCCCCTTTGAAGAGTGGTGCCGTGCCGGAAACAGGCAGGTAGATCAGCAAGCTGGCATTGCGAATGCTCAAAGACCTTTGTACTTCGAACGAGTATGGTCCGGGTATCAAGCATATCGTCAGACTTGGAAGTCCTGGGTCAAAGATCAAATTCGTTCCAGTTAGCAGGAGGTTCAGGCTGCCCCTGATCCTGAGATAGACTGTGATTTAGAGGAAGAATTTGTACAGCCAATTTTTAGTTCAGAAACCCAATCAAGCTTTGATTGCTGCACAGTTTGAATCAAATTTTTGGGCGTGAACTGGCCTTTTGGTCCGCTCCATGCTGCTGATTTTCGCCAACTTTGTGTACAGTTGCAATCATGGATTCATCAAACGGACTCCTCCGCATCTCAGATGCGAAACGTTTCGCTTCTTGAAATTTACGTGATGTTCCGTGTCTCGTTACCCGGCCGGTTTCCTCTGAGTACCGGCGGTCGTAAGCCTGGTTTGTTTGATGTTGTTAAGTTTGCCGCTGATTTCTCATATTTCAAGAATCTTTGGCGATTCATTTTTGCATGGGCAGACCTCCCATGGACCACTGGCACCTGTACATTGAGCCATGCCCGAATCTTTTGCCCTCAAGCCTCTTGTACACTTGGATGGAGTTACGACTCTGAGGCTACACGTTTTTTGCATGAGTTTATCGGTCAAAGACCAGCGTATTCAGCTCAAGCGCTTGCAAAGCCATGGCAGCCTTGAGATCTTTTCTTTTGGCCACAGTGCCTTTCGTTGGACCCCACCCCCTGCGCTGAGCTGGGGAGGACTTCTTTGACCGTGTGAGATATAACTGGACATGGTGGATAATCGGCCTGAGAAAAATGTCTGTGCTAAGAAACCTGCTGCGAAAAGATATCCCTTTACAGCAGGCATTAGATGAATCCCCTCCCTTGCGAGGAAACTCTAAGTCCCAGGATGCTAGTGCTAGAAATATCTGCAGAGATTCACTGGATGTGACTGGGGCATGGCTAAGTATACACTTTTGACCCACACAAAAGGGGATTTATACACCAACAAAAAAGAAACATGAAAAAAACCAAGAGAAGAAAGCTTCAAATGAAACGCGCGAGGTTACATTTTTTTAAACAAGAAACACATGGAGGTCATGTGCTGTTTTTGTTGTTGTCGTTGTTGTTCACTCTGTCCAAAGTCAACTTGATACTGAGAGAAGTTTCGATGTCTGATTTTGCTGAGAGATTACTCGAGGCTGAAACAAAACCTTTGCAGAAATAGAACCAGTATATACTATCCCCTTTGAAAGCAACAAAAATGTCTTGTAACATATGCACTACCTCTCCCTTTAAAACAAAACCTACACGCATCCTTGGATGGTTGAACAAACGTGTTAAAAGCCTTCCACATCTTCCACGTAGGTTTTGCAAGCGTAAACTTTCCACACCAAGAATGTGGGCGGCGAAAGGCCTTCATTGAACTCCATGCGCTCGTCAAAATTCAAATACTCCTGGGACCGACGACGTGATGGAATCAACGTGAATTTACCGTGAAACTTCAAAAAAAATTTCCCATCCAGAAACCAACATGGATGCTTGCTGTGAAATTACATTCTCTTCCGACCTGGAATGAAACTTTCGAAACAAAACTTTTGCGATGTAGAGACTGCGGGGGTATTTCTTGAGACAAAATCACCAAAACTACCCTTTCTGATTCTCTTGTTGGGATCAACATTCCCTAAACCTCTCAGATTTCATCCATCTCTTCCCTTTGTCATGTCACGTGCGGCAAGGCTTACAGTGGAAAGGCTGGTGGAAACTGCAAGAGTTGCTTTTTTTGCGACGTCCTTCAGGTTTTCAATTGATGAATTGGTGGTTAAGGTTGGTAGTTAGTTGAGCCAAATATAGCATGTTTTGGCATGTTTACATGTGGTACTTTTGTTTTGGTAGAGGGTTTCCCCGGAGAATGAACGACTTGAGTTTATAAACCTTATCAAAAAGAAGCACGCAACCACCCATTGACCCACTGATGGAAGGTTTCCCCCAATGATGCTGGAACTTAGTGTTAGCCCAACATTCTTTTGCCACATTTACCAAAACCAGAATGACTTTCATGATTTTTGGGTAAACATTTGGATCTTGGTGGAAAGTTGTTTCATGTTCCGGGGAAGTAAAATGTCCCAAATTTTTCCACCCCGAAAAACTCTTCAGATTTCTGAAAAAAGTTCGCCTTTTGATCCCTTGCCCCCCGCTCCAGAAAGCGACGCCAACGACGCTGTGAGATGGATGCCGCCCTGGGGCAGGTTTGCTCGGTTCATTGCTCCCTGGTATGCATATGGATGTGGACGCTTATGGTTTGGGGGTTTTAGATACCCTCAAAAATCCGTTCAACCAACCAACCCCACTAGTGGGTTCAATTGAAATCACTAAATAAACATCACCAGAACCGGCCGAAGCAACTGCACCTGTTGTCTTTTTTTTCCGGGGTTGCAACAATTTTTTGAAAAAACACATCATTTTACCCAGCTTGCTTTTTCATATTCCTTTCGAGGTAAAGTCTCGTGTCAGAAAAAAAATGTTCGAAAGGAAACAAAGCAAACAACATTTGAAAGGGAAACCATAAATACCAAACTATACCCCCCTCCCAAAAATTCAAATTTGCTTCACCTTTGAAACATGAGAATTTGGTTCATCTCCTGCAGGGGGCTCCCTATTTTTTCAGGTGCTCCACAAACCATAGGAACCCAGTTGAACCTACTAAATACTAAGTTATGATCTAAAAGGGCACACCTTATATTTTCCAGATGCATCTTTGAGATCTATATTTTTTGAATCGAAGTCCAAAATCAAGCACAAAAAGACGCTTCATTGAAACAGCACCTTATTATATGACTTTTCACTGTTCCTAAAGTTCCTTTTGTGACTCATTTGAAGCCACCGAATTAAGGGGCATGTTTTTCACCTCAGCAACTCCTGGCGGTCAAAAAACGTTGAGCCAAGTGACGTGTCCAAGGTGATTTTGCCTGACCCAGTTCAATTTGATCCAACATCAAAAAAACGACATCGAACAAAAAATCGCTGCCAAGGTGCTTTGTTTTCCCAAAAACAACCCCTGCCCTGTTTTTCTTCCCCAGGGTTTTTGAATTTAAAATCATGAAAACTTCCATGAAATTCGGCAAACAATTGACCCAAGAAAATCCTCACAAAAACGAAGAGTCATTTTTGATGGTTCCTTGTCGTACATCGAAAGCTCCAGATTTTGGCTACCATCACAGGGTTGCACTGCTGATGTCATCGGAAGTTCATGATGGGGAAAACCATTCTAAATCAGACTGAAAGTGAAAGGATTTAAGCTGAAAATCCCATCATTTCAAGGTGGATTTTGCCGAACATGGCAAGGTTGTTTCGGAAACCCCAAAAGACTTGTTTGTGAATGGGGATCTTGAAAGATGTTTTTTTTTGTAAGTGGTCGCCCCATTGATTTACAGTCTCAGTATTTCAGGATGATATCCCATTCAGAATGAAATGTGATAGATGCACTCCTGAAAACTAACATAGCAATGGAAAATGGAGTATTTGAAGACGTGTGTCCGACTCAAATTGCCAGCCAAACATGTTAGTCACTCGAATACGGCCTGCATCATGTGACAGTTCGCCTCTCCAAAGATGCTATCCCAAAAAAAGGTAGTCATGTATCCCCAGATCTTTTAGGGGCTATGTTTGATTTTTTGGAAGTGTAATTCACTCCAAATTGCAGGGTCTTTCAATTTTTTCACCAAAATCAGATCACATGCCGGGTGATTTAAGGAGATTCTGTGCTTTTCTAGCACCCAACTTAGGGAACTACATCGTCCCCCCAAATATCACATGGCTCGTCAACCCGGGGGCGCTCCCCACCCACCTCGATTGAGACGAGCAAAACCCACCATATCCTTACCAAACAACATTGACTTCAATGAACACCAAAAGTACTTGAGACCAACAAAAACAAAGCATATTTGTCATACAATCATGCTTTCAACGTTATATACATAAATATTTATGCTGTATATCAAATAAGATTCTATCAAATCCTGAGGGCAACTTTTAGGTAAATAGCAGGATGCGTTTCCTTTGATATGTCACAACTAAATACCCATGTGTCTCAAAAAATTTGGTGACCACTCAACCCCCCTGGAGGAAACCTATTCTTTAGGAAACCAGCGAGATTTTTTTGGGGTTCCTTTTTCTCGAGATTTTCATACCAATAAGAAATCAAAGGCGAAAGGGTTTGGATTCAACTATTTTTCATTCAAACATCTCATCCCCAAATCACCCATACTAATCACCATGCTAACAAACATCAACATCATTTTTCACCAACAACAACATAGTTTGGAAGTCAAGTTTTCCAAATTCACCAAGGAACTTCGAAGATGGCTTGGTAAGCACTGTTCAATTGTGCCACCAACAGATTCAGCAAGAAGATCTCAGCAGCTTCAAACCGGACGGATTCAACGGGAAAATCATCACATTTCAACAAGGGATTTCTGCAGAAAAAATGGATTTCAAGTTGCTAGTGACGTGAAAAAGATGGAAGTGCAATAGAACACTCTTTCACCCAATTAAGACGAGTTGGACCAGGATGATGTACTGGAACAACCACCATATATGAGCAATGTTTGACAAAACCGACACATCCTGACATTTGATGACTTCACAATAATATGCTCATGCAACCAGACATGTACCACCATCATCATCATTCATTCTCTTTTCGTTGTCTTTGGTGAGAACGAATTTCTTTCCCTGTTTCCAAAGCAATATCCACCAAAATTTGCCCAGCGACCATGGAGATCAAAATAAAAATACCTCAGCACCAAAAAGTTCGCAAAAAACATGGATTCCTTGAGCCACATCCATCTTGGTAGGTACCCTTCCCCCCGAAAACTACCATGACTGGCTGGAACATCCACCATGAATGAGTCAATGTATTTCCTATTGGAAATGGGGATTTTCGAGCCAGTCATGTTAGTTTTCATGGTAACAAATATGTTTCAGATGGGAGACATTTCTGGAAAGGACCTTTGCCTTACAAATTGTGATGATTTTTGCCTGTGGTTTTTTTCTATCCAGTCATGGTCTTTAGGGAAGGACCCTTTTTGAATAGGGCAGTGACTTATTCAAATAAGTAAACATCCACAAATGAGCACAGGTTGGATACCACCCAAATAATGATCTACAGGAAGGGAAGTTAAGAATGAAGCATGCAAAACCCTCATTATCCACAGGACTCCAACCAAGAAACTCACTGCTGCCATGAGCATGCGTAGCTGCTCCAGCTGTTCGAAACGACTGCTGGGATATAATCCCAAGACCAGTTCCTGCAGCGTTTTGATCCTTCCAATGTTGATGCTGATCTATCATATTGTTAAGCACTACCTATAGTGCAGAGACAATTCAGCAGTTGCAGCAGGTAAGGTTGGTGCTAAATATCCCATTGTTTACGGTGGAAATTCGCTTTGAGTTGCCGAAGACTTCACTGGGACTGACGTGCTTTCAATATGGAGTGTGTCTCGAACAGTAAGAATCAGAAAGTTTACAGTAATGACGAGACTGGAAGTAAAGTCATGCATGCCATAGAGTCCAAGACAAATAGTAATAGTAATCATCATATACTTTCATCTTGACGCTTGACACCAGACACAATTTTTGAGTTGATCAACTTTCACACCTTCTTGGAAAACTAAGGGAAACTAACAGCTGGCCCCCTCAACAAGCCTTTTTTCGATTTTGATTTCCAGCTCTTTTCCTTTGGATTTCCCTTTTTTGAAAAGCACCGGTCATTTGGTTTGCACCCGGAACCTGAAATCGCATTATCCAAACCTGACTTGGATGGTTGTCAAGTGGTGATCGAATCAATCTTTTTCCCAAACGCTTCCCTTGTGAGGAATTTGCGTGCAGAAACTAGGATAAACCTTCGAAGCAAGGGCAAGGAGGATTCATTACCACCAGTGCCACTTACCACCAGTGTACCATGTCATCTTCAGTTCCAAACCAAGTGGCGGAGAGTGAGAGCATGGCACGGTCAGCACGAGCAAAGTCGTGGAAGGTTTCTTGTAACCTGGGGATGATGCGATGGGCCTAATTTGGTTCTAGTTGAGATATATCTCAACTAGAATCATAATTTGGGTGCCTTGTATTTGTCCGGAAAAAAGACAGTTGTTCAAAGGAATGATTGTTCAACATAAGCAGGGCCCCTTCATTGCACAAAGATTAGATCTAATCGTTCTTTGACTGCTAGTGGGAACAGGGCTAAACTGAAAATAATGATATTTCACCAACCTCAAAAATCATTGACTTTGAAGGATATCTCTTTTTTTGGGGTGAAAAAGGCTTCAGGTTGGCAAAACGGTGCAACTGGAAGCTTACAAAACAACGAAGATGTGGTGGATAGCATGTGATAACAATTTTGTTAACCATCATCTGAGCCACCAAAAAAAGATCATCTTACTTTCCATTATACTGTTTGTTTCATAAGGATCCTTATAACCACATAAGTGGGTAGTATAATCCCCTATATACCCTAAACAACCAGTTTTGTTTTCCACTGCTTCATTTTTCATGTGGTTTTTTCGTTTTAGGGGATGTGACCCACCTCAGCTGCAACCCCGAGAAACGTGCAAACTGATGTGGCGAAGGCAACGATGAGAAAGGTGATGGCCACCAAGAATAACAGTAACTCATGTAACATTCGACCACAAACCAGTAGAAAGGCACTCGCCCAGGTAGATAAAATACCTGGGAGAATGAGATGAAAAGATGTTTCTTTTCTGTTTCACTTGGGTTTTAAAGTTGGGTTTTGAAGTTGACGCTGAAGAAACAGGTTCGCAAATTTGTTGGTGGATACCTTTTCTTTTTGTGGAGTTTTTCTTGGAATGGATGTGGAAGGTCTTCTTGCAGGTAACGAAAAAAGGCTTGATTTCTTATAAGTTCAAATGGGTTGAAGGGTAAAATTTTCAAGACTCCGGACAAATCCCCTTATCAAAGATAGTGGTTGCAAGACAAGCCTTTCCTTTTGAAATGGTCCCTTTTCAGGTTGGACATTCGTGAAATTTTAGGGCTTGTAAAAGCATTTTTTGTTGGGAGTTTACCGCACTGACCATGAATTGCCTTGCCTAAAATCTTCGTCCCAAATTGGTTTTGTCAGGTCAGGTTGCTTGGCTGAGCCCACAAGGGTTTAATCACTTTTTGAGTGTGATCATCTCAGTATCATCCGGGTCAAGTTGTGCTTAACTGCCTTTACAAATACTTTACAAAAACACAACACAATTGCACAGGAAGAACTGTTTTTTTTTTCATGCCATTTTTTCTGAATTTGATTTGGGAGGATCTTTCTGCCAAAATCCAAATTGGATATTGAGAATAACAATCATCCACAGAAAAATGCCAACCAAATCATGGCGATTTGTCTGTCATTTCCCACAAATCTATTGGCCTCAGATGTAATGTCACATGGTTGTGCGGGTAATGGTGGTCCATGTCCATCCTGATCTCACGGAAAAAAAAACACCAACAGGGCAAAGGGAAAGAAACCAATGATCAGACTCGAACAATTCTATAGGTGAATCATCATCTGATATCTACACATTTTTCGATGGAAAGAATCCCCAAGTGATTGTAAAACATCTTTTCAAGTTTTACGGAATTGAAAGCAGTGGAAGAGAAACCACAAAAACCAGTCAAAAAACCGACCCACTGGAGATGTCATAAACATTTGGCGAGCTTCTTAAATCTGTCATTCGTGCAAAGAATAGCATTAAGGCAATGGCACTCGCCGTGGAGTAGCCATCCTGGATGGGAAGTTCGGAACGTCGCGAAACATTTCCGATGGTCCAATCCTCCAAATTGAACCTTTACCCGCCAAAAAACATCGATTTGTGTTGTGATGTCTCAGGTTTTTTCTGTCGATTTTTTATTTTATTTTGGTCGTCCGTTTGAGCTCGAAACTTTTGGTAGAAGTCCCATCATTTCGAAACACATTGTTGATGTACAAGGTCCAGGCAACCATCTATGGTATATCCCATCTACATCCTTCATGGATAAGGTATTTTCCTTTGTTTTCCACCATCCCAACTTGTCCGTCAAATCATTGCTGTCCCATTGTACCAGGTTGTATAGTACGATTTTCATTTAAAAAAAACTTGAAATTCTACATAAAATCAATCTGCTTTGGTTACTTGACCTCACTTTGCAACTACATTTAGCTAAAACTCGGTCGTATTTTCGTTCCAAGCATCGGTCTTTGGGATTCTATCATACTGGGTTCATGATGGGATCCTTATTTCATGGCTTATAAAACAATCCCAGAATATAAGTGGGTAGTATTTCATCCCAAATATATACAGCAACTATTCCCAGGGTGAACTCGTCACTGCTTGAGTGCTCCCAACGGAGCCGTCCTTCCGCGCCAGGCCGGCGGGACACGTTTGAGTGAAGCGCCCGGCACCTTCGAAGCTGCCCTGGAACGGAAACCGATGGATGAATGGCCAACGTTTTGGGACCAAAATATCGGGTAAAAACGGTAAAACTTTAAAACGTGTATTTTGGGCCCCTAAACACTCGTTGGTAGTCAGTGTATTGAAGATTCTATTTTTTTTTGGGGGATGCGATTTCTATAACGATGTTGATCCCCATGGCATGCAATCTTACAAAACTCTAGTGATTGCATACTGATAGATATTCTTGAAATAGCAAAACGAGATATTTTTGATTTGGGTTCACCCCGCTTCAGGATTATTGCAGTTTTGGGCTCGGGCATCCCAAGAAACCGTAATTTGCCACCGGCCATCAATTCAGCCAGAACTTCTTCATTCACTTTCCGGTTCTTGATTTCATTGACCTGCGGCCCAAAAAATGCTGAAAACATGCTTGTGTCGAACAGCTTTTGTGAAGCTTGCACCATCAAAAAGTGGAGCGTCTTGCTTCCAGCACTCCACCTGGTCATAGTGCCCAGCCTGATGGTTGGCTGAGAGAGACTCCGTTCTTCAATGCAGGCCGAATTGTAGAAGGAAGCAGCTGCTGCAGTCTGCGTGGTAGTCGATGAGAACCTGTGGCCCAAAGATGTCAGCGCTAGCAGCTGATGCAGCCACTGAAATGCCCCTCCTGATCGTGGCAGGGGCTATGATTTGAGGAAATCTTCCTCTGACGCAATGAGGATTCGCCTCAGATCTGCATATTACCTGATCTCCTCTGTTGCCGATGGTTCCGAGAGCATGTGCAATCACCGACAGAGGCTTCAAGTTCCGCGCGCGTCAGAAGTGGACGTTGTCCGGTTTGACAACTCGGTCCATTAGCAGCTCCATTGGTAGTTACACTGGGAAGCTTTCAAATCCAACTATCAACTCGTTGCGCGGGGGATGGGGAACTGGTTCTATGGATTACCTAAGGTGTGCCACAAGGATTAGAAACTACCCTTAACAGGGTGTGAGGATAAACAACTACCTGGTACAGCAAATCTTAAGGATGCTACTGAAAGCATAAAAGGGATCCTCAGGAACCAATGGATTTTGAAGTACGATGGATCAGGGTGCATGGTATGTCCGGAGATGAAATGGTCATCCCACCCCTCTTTCCAACTAGGATCACGCCAACAAAATGCTGAGTCTTTCTTTCTAAGCTGAACTTACGCATCTTCCACATTGAATATCAAGAGAGTCCCGGGAATGCAAATGATTTGCTTATTTGCGTAGCTCTTCTTGGAGGTGGTGAATGGTGATGTTGAAAAATTTGTTGGAAAAAACACCTGATGACCTATCAATGATACCATTGTAGAAAGAGAGATTCCCACTAAATTTCACCCGTCCAATATCTAAATCCCACAAAAAATCCCCAAAAGTGTAAAATGACATCCCCCCATTCTTCAAACGAGAAGATTCATCGCAAATGTCCCCTTTCGAAAGTTGGAAGACTTCACCGGAAATAGGTGAGACAAATTCCGAATGAACTCATGGGTCATGCCCCAAACACTGGTTTGGACAATCATCCCTAAGAGTGAAAAGGTGATACTCCCTTGAAAACTAACTTGTCCGCTGAACATGATTTTGAAATGCTCCCTTTTCAGGGGAAATTGGTGAAGTTTCCCACCTTTTGAAATACCCTCAGACACTATGAAACCAATAGTTTTGAGCTACTCAGCTTACACAGTCCAACTTCAACCCCAAGGGATCACCATAAACCCCAACCTCGGTGTCGGAGCTGAGGCAATACAAGATGGGCTCCTTTTTGGGCCAGCAGGAGAATGGATGATTTATCCGAACAAATCTGGTTGTGGTTGTTGTTGAATGTAGAACTGCTCAGAATCGGAAGGACCGTTCCAATCCTACAAAGACCACGGAGACCACGCAGTCATTTTCAGAGCAAACCCAGTTGTTTAGTTGCTTTTTTTTGCTTCAGATGCTTGGAACAAATGACAAAGATTTTCCCCCAAATGGTGGTGAAAAACTGTTGATTGACCATGGTACAATCCGTAAAAAATCGGCCAACAAACAAATCCAAGTAATCGGGGAGTTTGTCCAATTTTAGCAAGATGAACGCCCAAAAAGAAGAAACCATCAGGTCTTGATTTGTTTCGGTGAAGATGTTTCAATTCCTCCCAAACGAAAGCCTCATCGCATCGGCACTGGGTGAAGGAGGGGTGGTTCAACCTTCTGAACCCTTGGAACATCCTCCTGGAACTTGGGATCTAAACAACCATTGGTTGATGTCTGGTTGTTGAAATCAAATAAAAGCAAATGATCAGTTGATTCCAGGATTCCAGGATGAGTTCAATTTTTTTCTGATTATTGTCATGGTTGTTGCTTGTGGGTTTTCGTTGATTCCATCGGGTTTTCTCACAAAATTCTCCATTCCGGGGATCCGAAAAAAGTCCTGCGCTGCCATGATGATCAAAGATACAACCTGTGCATCGTCACGAAAGGCTGAAAAATGAAGTTGCAACGTATAGTCATTTGAGCCACGAAAAAAACCTGGCCTTACTTTCCATTCAATGCTGTTTGATTAATAGGAATCCTTATATTGGCTTCGGCTTATGAAATAATACCTATATAGCTGGGTAGGATTTCATCCCTTAGATAACCCAACCTATCCAGGGTGAACTGATCACTGCTTATTTTTCAATCTACTTGCGGTGCTGATCGAAACCTGAAGGGAAGAGAGTTTAGATACCCTTTTTTATGACAAGAAATAAGGCCCTACAAAAAGCCTAGTTAAAGGTCAATGATGGTCAATAATACCTTACCAAAGGCCGGCTATTTCTTGGGAAAATAGGTGGCATTGGGGGAATGGCACCCTTAGATCTGACTTTTTTGCTCCTTAGCTCGCTATCTGAACACCCGGGTACTGTTGCTGGTTCAGAAATCCGGCGAGAAAACCACCTGAAGTCTATAAAACCCTGTAAATAATGGGATAAACTACCGTTCCCTCAACTGGTTTTCTCGCTGGATTTCTGAACCAATCAACAGTATAACTCTGGAAACTTCAGTTCCATGGGGACATTTTTTGGATACCTGTAGGGGGAAGATGTTCAAATATCCAAGGGCCTCAAAAAATGGAGTGTCAAATCCCACAAGGGGGATTGTAACCCACAAGGAAAAAAACACATTATTTTTTAAACAAATAGAAGTCGTTTTTCATTTTCTCATCATTTTTTCCATTGAAGCTATGGGTAAATTTTGGAAGATAGCTTTTTTCTCCTTGACCTTACCAAGTAAAAACTGTACACAACATCACCACAAGGGATGCTCCCTTGTGTCCTTTAAGCATGCTAGGTCTTCAATTGAAATTTTTGGTTCAAAATTAACTGATGATTGAAAGCTGGGATTTTGACCAGGGTTTGACAAACATCTTGGCTTATCCTCAATGCTCAAGGAAATTTCAAGCTGGAAAACCATAAGAACATACCAGTTTTGTTTAAGTCAACCCGACAAATGAGGAATTTTCCAGGGGTCGATGCGTTTTGGAGGTGTGAAGAGGTAACCTTCCATCCAACCTGCAAGTCACGCAAGAAACAACGAAAAAAACCCACTGAATCAGAAGCAAAAAGTTCGCCAAGAAACCAGCAGCAGTGCAACGACTTCTTTCCAATCACTTAAAAACTGAGGACAAGGAATGCGCTTCCAGTATACCACGTGTTTCGACCTCAACGACAAAAAGACTCATCCTCAAAATTTCAGGGTGTTTTTTGGAGGTGAAACGGGCGTCGGTTTTTGTTTGGTGATTGAACAGCAACTAGATAACCTTAGGCCTATTTGGCAAGGTGAGGGTTATGATTGGGGGCGTTAGTAGATCATCTCCATGAGGAGAAGAGATCTGGTAACATCTACACTCCATTCTCGACTCTTGGGGAGGCTTTGGAAGGAATTTGGGAGCATGGAGTTACGTGGCTGAGTTACAAACCCAGTTCCAAAGAATTGATGAACCCAACGCACAAAAAAAGACTCCTAACAAACAAACCAACCAAACTCCCAACAAAAATGTGGCTATCAGTAGTCACAAGTTGGTTAAATGGTGCATATTAAAACTTAAAACCACACCAACTCGAATTCGCCGCTGACGAGGAACTTGATATCTTGGACGCACTGACGCACTTGAGCCACACTGAAGGTGCCAAAAATGCTGATGTACACGAAGATCCTGGGGCAGGAAGCTTTTTTTCTTTTGACAGGTTACTTCTTGCCTGCAAACTAACAGCATTTTCGCACCTGAAAATTGATGGCTGGAAGACTACTTTCGTTTCCTCTTGGTTTTGGCCTACTTTCAGGTGCGAACTGTTAGTTTTGGGGGGTGTACGTTTTTCCTCCAAACATCCACAAACCATAGATTTTTTCATGGCTTTTTGGACCTGAAAAAACCCATCTCTGTTTTACGCTCTACAAAAGTGACTACTAACACCGAAAGTTTTCCCTGGAAAATTGCTGGCAAAGGCAGAGAGAGACTGCTTGGGATAACATGAAACAATTTTTTCCATGAGAAATGCTTTCCACGCACTTTTCGGATTCCTTTTGGGAAATGATCATCCAAACCGGGCAACGAATTCACAATTTTTTTCCAACAACAACGATCTCAATCACTATGTTCTTTTGCTCCAATTTTTCCACTGTGTCCAATCGAACGAATCGGAGGCGCCTCAATACAAACATCGCCAAGTTCTCATTGTCGGTACTGACCTCGGGACCGAGGTCCGTACCGAACACCACATGGGGAACCGGGGGCCCAGGTCAGAGAAGGTCGGGTTGGAGGGTGGGTTTGGTGCCTGGGGTGGTTGGCCCAGAAGATTTCTTTGGGAAACTTTTTGGGTCAGTTTTTTTGGATCAACGTTAAATGTTAAAAAAAAACATCTGTTGGGATTTAGATACCTCTCTTAGGTGATAGAAAAACATGATCCATGTCAGTCTATGGTTCATTGAAAATATGCAAGTCATGACCTGTCCTCATACATTGTGCGACAATCAGTCAAAAGGTGATGGCTGAAGCAATGATTTGAGACCCACGCAAAGATGGGAGGAAAGGAATCCCAAAATGACCCCCCCCCCAAACCCCTGCTGCTAAATGGACCTACCTTTTCAAGACCCAAACCTAAACTTCGAAATTGGCGAATCCCCCGCAAGAAATGGCATGACCTATCCCTCCTAAATGAGGCATAAGCATCACCAAGGTGGGTCCCAATTGGTCAAGCTTAGGCCTGGAAAGCTCGAAAAATTGGTGACCCCTTTACTTGTATGGGTAGGAAAGTACCCCAAAAAACATACACCACAAAAACCGTCTGAATTCAACCCATCATTTGAAACATACTCCCCCGAAGTTTAACATAGCCCCTTAAAAATGATGGTTGGAAGATGAGTCTCCTTTTGGGAAGGCCTATTTTCAGGGTCTATGTTAAACTTCCAGGGGGTATCTTCTAGATGTAAACAACTTCCCACCCCAAAAAAAATTGCCAAGATGCAGTGTGAAGACGTGGCAATACAGATTGGCTGACAACGAAGCACAACAAGACCAGAAGCATCCAGAAACCTTACAGGGGAAAACAAGGTGTGTTTGGTATCATACATCTTTAAGGGGTCATTATATCCCATAGGATCGATGTATGGCATATTTACGTCTATTTGGCTGATTTTTTTGGTAAACGTAGGTAAGTATACCAGTCTCATAGATCCTATAGGTATTACCAACCCACACTTTATGCATTTTTCTAAGGAAGCACATCTCAAAATTAATCAAATCACCATATATTTTAGCATCAAGTTTGATCCACCCAAAAATGGGGCATGTAATAACCACTGGAAAAAAAACATTGGTGGATTTGCACAACTTCATCGCCTGGAGAAATGTGGCAGATCAACAACCTGGCCATCCATAAAACCATGGACATTTCAAGTTTTTTTAACCACAATTTTCCAAGAGATGAGCTTTTGAACCAATTTTGACCTGCTGCGCAACTGAAACCACCAGAGCTTTTTCACCTCGCAACTGATTTTGATTCTTGGAGCCTTGGCCTCAATTCTTTTTCGTTACAATTACACAAAAATCAACAAAAAATCATTAAAATCAAAATTGATAAAACATCCACAAGAAGTTGTTGTTACAATAATTCATTAAATTGTTTCTTTAATTTTTTTTCCTTCCAACAACTTCTTATCTTTTTGGGATGGGAACTGGATCCCTACAAGTGAAGCTGGAGTGGATTTCTTGATTTTTGAAACATGCTGCTGCACCTGACAAAGGGGCGAACAAAAACACCATCACCATTGAACCCTTGCGACATGGTGATGTGAGGAAAAAACCAATCTTTTACAGGGGATATTCATGCAAAAGTTGCTTGGAGGATCATCCCACTTAGTAGGTGTTCAACGACCACCGTTGGTAAATCTCCTAAGTAGGGTTGTTCCCCTTTCAAATGGCCTAAATGGCTTATAAATTGGGTTACTAACCACTTCCTCACTGGGATGATCCTCCAAGTACATGTTCGGTACGGGGATTTGAAAGATGCGTTTCTTCAAAATCTCACCTGAGCTGTTAAACATTTCAGGAAATCTCATACTGAAAAAGAAAAGTCTGGGGCAAATTCGAATAATTCTTACCCTAGGCATCCAATCATAGTGCTAGAGTGAGAGGGGGAAAAAAACCCTAAATCAATCAATCCAATGATAGGATTTCATCAAATAAATCTGCGGGCAAATCACCGAAAAATTCCGAAAAAACTTACTGCATTTTGGGAGGAATTCCCTTCCCTTACTAAAAAAACACAATTCGAAAATATGCCACCCCGTAGCAACTTTGGTGAAAGATCTTTGTCCCCAAAAAACCAATCCTACAAGTTCATATGGGATCCATGGATTGTTTTATTCGGGCCGTTTTCAATGTTGGAATTAAGAGATTCTTCGGTTGTTGCGACCTCTCCCTTCAACAAAAAAAAACAGTGGACAACGATAAAAAAGTAGATAAAACTAGTGAGCAGTGTATTTTTTGGACCCAAAAATAAATGCTTAAAAACACCTAAAACTTGCTGTAAAAACCCACCTACCACACTCTTTTTCTGGGTTAACAAAAATGATGGAAAACTTCTCGCCGTCGTTGGGTCGAAGCCGAAACACGAAGGGCCACAAAGTTGGCGCTGGCAATGCGACTCCAAAGAATGTCAGCGACCAGCACCACGGCCTCAAAGGTGAACTTTGCCGAAAGGTGATGCTATGATTCTCATAAGCCACCAAACTTGTAACACAACCGGGAAAAGTGACATTGTAGTAGATCACTTTGAAGATGTACATAGCCCCTAAAACGAACAGCGAGTGCAAATAGCTGAAAATTTATAGTTTGAAAGATCATCCTTTCCTTTTTGGAAAGGACTATTTTCATGGGCTATTTCCTTGAGAGAAGAAACAAAATCCCCTACCGTTGACGGTTACATTGAGGAGAAATCCGACCGGTAGGATTTTCTACCAACTGGTCCCACGGATTTTTAGCACTTGAACAAAGGTATAGTTTGGATTTGAATTAGTTAATGTTGCTTGATGGAAGCCAAGACATATTATTCCCCCAAGAATTTCGTCAACCCAAAGAACACCCGTGGTTTATTATGATTTAGAAACGGATTTTTCTTTTCGATTATGGCGAATATAGGTGTTCATGTTAATTTTTGGAGAGCTGTACAGTTCATCAAGCAGGAATTTTTCAAGTCTTTTTGTGGGCAGTGGCTTTTCACTTGATATTCCTCACATGTTGTTTTGTGAGGGGTCGGGGCTGGCCGATGAAGTCCCCCAAAAATTTGTTGATGAAAAAAAACCAGGCTCAATCTGGTGAGTGTTGGTGAATTCGTACGAAGGGCTCCAGACCAGGCATCAGGATCTCGAAAACCTTGAGTGATCAAGCGAGCTTTTGCTCGTGGTGTTCCATCGGCATTGGTACTCCACTTCAGGATGAAGTGGGCCTTGAGGACCCTCTGGGGTTTGGCTTTGTTTTCATCAACCATTGTCCAAACGTCATTCTCGAAGAATGATCGAAGCTCTTTTCTCTTGGCTTCCAGGAACTGTAGGCGGTCTGCCAGGGACATGGAATGCTCACTCAAGTTGGAGGGATTGCTCTTCTTCTTCTTCTCGATGTAGGTGGTGTAACCTTCGCTCACGTTGTAGAAGTGCTCGTGAGCCAACTTGCGGTATGCTGGTTGTATTTTGAACTCTGTGGTACCTGTCCATGTTGTTGGAAATTGCTTGTTTGTTGTTTTGTTCCAGTTGTCGTGGTAGGTAATGTCTGTTGTTCTGCTGGTGCGCTTGTTTGTAAGGTAGGTTGTAGGTATTGGGCATGTCTCTTGTGTTGGTATGTAGGCTGTGTGTCGAGGTATGTAGTGCTTGCGAATGAGTCGGGTCTTGCTGTGGACTACTGCTACTGCTGCTGCTGCTGATGGTGATGATGGCGGTGATGACGGTGGTGATGGTAATAGTGATGGTGATGGTGATGATGATGATGATGACGACGACGACGACGACGATGATGATGATGATGACGAGGATGAGGATGATGATGATGATGATGATGATGATGATGATGATGATGATGATGATGATGATGATGATGACGACGCAGAAAACAAAGAAGATGAAAACTAAAAACGAAGAGCAATGCTGGAATTTTGCTTCTTTAGCCTTTAAACATCCGGAAACTTTCAGCCTTCGCCATGAAGTGATTTGTATCATCTGCCCCTATCCAGTTGAAACACCCCGTTAGCCATTCAGGGAGACATGTTAACCACATGGGATTCTTGAAACAAATGGTTGTGAGTTATGAGGGACGTTCAGCATATTATCAGCATATTCAATTCTGTCCATCAACAAGCTAGCACCACATTAGAAATCAAGACTTTCTGGGCAAATTAGAATAATCCCTAAACCTGTGGAAGGATTCCCCTCATTAAACCACCCTTGCCCTGAAATCACTATCATTTGCTCAAGGCTTTTGACTGCTAGCCAGGAAGCTGGATGGCAAATGATCCTTAGGTTGATGCGTTGTGGGTGAAGGTCGTTGAGATATAAATCATGTTTTTACACATCAATGTGGTTGTTTTTTGGTTTTGTGAGGGTTGTTGTGGTGCCTTTGCTTTTGCTGTTCTTTGCACAGCTATTATTGAATCTGGCTATCCGAAAAAAGGTCCAGTTGCCTGATTTCTTGGGAGAGAATCTTCTTACGGTTTCAACAAAAACTTTGGACCGAGCAACCAACATACTTAACATACTACTTTTACTCTCCTCCCACAAATCATGGTTGCGGAAAATGGGTGTATCTCCAATATAAGGAGCTGGAGATGCACACGGAAATGGCTTTGAACGACTTGTGGTTGGGTTCAAACGTACGAGGAGTATATGACAGCTGGATTCTAGGGCAAAATTTATTGATGCGAAAAAAAAGGTACCCATCTCACATCATGTCCTGTTGGATTTCAATGTTGAGACCTTCAAATCTAATCCACACGTTGACAGAATCCGTTTTCCATGCCCACATGTCATTCAACTTTACGAATGCAATTCTCATCGGTACCATTCGTTCACAAGTCATTCTTTGGGGGAATGGTCATCTCTGAATAGACATCCTCATAAAAAAGTCCTGCACCTATCCTGAATAGAGCATTTCATGTATTTTCCAAAATTCCATTCTAGGTTCAGCTAATGGTTAATTGGTGGTTTGGGGCCCGGTTGTTTGGATTCCTGATATTCCCACTATGAAAGTGAAAGGGATTGGGATTCTTAGGTGTACTCGATTCAAATCCCAAACCACCAAGTTACCATTAGCTAGTGAAACAACTGGAGAATCTTTGTCCCTCCAAAACCAGCAAAAAAAATGCAATCTCCAAGTCACTTGGCATTGCCTGCTTTCACGATCCATCTCAAGGCCTTCGTTGATACTTGGTATGACATGATGATTTGGCAGCATTGGCAGCGTTGCGAGGCTGGGGGGTCTGTGATTTTTTTGGGATACAGTTTTCTTCCAAGTTTTCTAGTCCAACCTATCCACCCCTAAAAAATGAGTTTTTGCTGCCCAAAAACACATTTTCCAAACAAATGGGAACCAAACTTGGAAATCGAATGATGTTCAGTTCTTTTTTTGTGTGGTATCTTTCAAAGCAAATCAGTTTCAATCCTGTTTCACTGAATCCTGAGAAACCTGGAACAAAGGAGAAAGATTGAAATTTTTCATCCAAACAAAATTCACCAAGGAATCACTCACTCTGATTCGGAATTTCAGGAAGTGCAAAGAGGGGAAGAGTTTTTTCTTGAGTCGGACTGATGTTTCAAAATTCCTGGCAGTTGCAGTTGATATGGAAACTGATTAGTCTAATATGTTTTCATAGGGCTCTTTTTTTCACATCCCAAGTTAGTCGATTTTGTTGAGTGCCAGATGTCTATTTTACATCAAGTCGTTGTTTGAAGATGCTTTTGCCCCTGATTTCAATCCTTTCAAACCTGATCACGGATGCCAGTCAGGAGGCTTGCTGGATCAAGGGGATTTTGGTGAAAGGCCATCTTTTTTTTTTGAAAAAAGGTTTGGTCGCATATTTTCAGAATGGCAGAACAGTACAAGAATGGTCTGCAAATCCAGAAGTCGATTGAACCTGGAGGTATTTGCATGTGATTCTATCGGATTTCGACCAAAATGAAGCACCAAGAGGCAATTCCCCCGCCAGATGATCACTAGGGTATGCATCTAAAATCCAGGAGAACATCCTAGAATACGTCACTCAGCACCTGCATTGAAACCAAAACCCATTACATCTGCTCATATATGTTGCCGCTTTTTCCATCAACACTGAAAAACCCTGACAGCACTAAAAACACAAATGTCTTTTGGGCAGCAATCCAACATTTATCTTACTTTTTTCTTGGATTTCAGTGAATCGTTTTTTTTCTCCAAAAAACAAATCCATCCTTTCACCCTAAATGGAAAATCCTCACCCTTCATCATCCCCCGCAAATATCCAACAAAATCTTTGTGTTGACCATTTCTGCTGAACCTCGCCTTGCTAAATTCACCATCTTCGTCCACCATCAAATGCTTCACAAAGTAATTCACCCGACGTTTTCCTTTCACCGCCACCCGCGAACGCCAAATCCTGATCAAGTACTGGCGGGATGATGGTGACAGTGGAGCTGGCTCAGGGCAGCTTTGGGAGTGAGGTGTTTTCTTGAAAAAAAAAGCTTTGGAAAAACAGCAAGCTTTTGGATTCTCTTTCGGTTGGAAGACACGATACGAAAAATTAGAGTAAAAGTGTTTGGAAAGGGTTTCCGGAATGGTGTGGTGTGTGTTGTTGGGTTTGGCAACTTTTAACTTCGATTTCTTGATGAATCCCTGGAACCTTCGAACAACCTGGCATTTAAAGAGGATGAAACAGAACCAAAAAAACACCCTTCTCCAAAACCTTGCCATTTCCAAAAACATCATGGCAATTTTAATCTCCATTAGATACATCTGAATACACTTCCAAAAGCTACGGCTTCAAAATCATTTTTGGGTAAGTAAACGGTGCAATCTGAAATGTAAATAACAACCCACGACCCCATATATTGTGGCAAATTTCAAACAGCACCAAAGCACCAAAGTTGACTCTTCTCATCACATGGTGGTGAATTTTTACAATTC
Source organism: Breviolum minutum Mf 1.05b.01 (assembly GCA_000507305.1). NCBI lineage: Eukaryota > Dinophyceae > Suessiales > Symbiodiniaceae > Breviolum > Breviolum minutum. Next base: position 44,535 of record DF241047.1, read on the forward strand.
ATCCCAAGTATTGCCTCCGTTTTTTGCCCAAAAATGGACCAAAGTGAACCTCACCAAATGCCCCATGATTGGCTACCCCTCGACCTAATTCTCTCGAGACTGTGGTTTCCAGACTATGGCAAACTTGTTTCAACAGAGTGAGAAAAAAAGGTCAACAAACGTACCGTCAAGAGAACTAACATATCATATCCCACCTGGGAAAGAGGGGCAATCATCGACTCAAACATGTCTTTTTGGTAAGGGATGTGTATGTTGGTTCCCAGGAAGGTTTCCCCAAAAAACCGAAACACCACCGAAGCTAGAGGCTTTTTTGGTCACTGATTTTCAGCTGTGCTGCTGGTCTCTTTTATCTAAACTTTCTTCGGGGACTTTTTTTTGGGTTTCATTTAAAGCTATGGACCACCAAATTTATGTGGATTCTACCACAGGATTCAGCGTTATTTCAATGATTTTTTTGCTTTCCTTTCATGGCCATTCGAGCTACACCTAACTTGAGTTCTGTGCATGCGAAAAGGTTTAGAGCACTTTGCGGTACTGGGCCCAGCTCTCAAACTTCAAGAAATCAACTTCAACGAACAAAGGGGGCGAAGTTGTGTGGGAAATTTCAAGGGAATTACTTACCGTTGGTGTACCAAAGGATTCACCAACCCGCCACCAATGTCCACCAAAGTCACAATCCATCCAGTAGAACGGGAAGAAGATGCTCCGCATCCTTTATCAATTTTCTGGTTTTGATCGGAAAAACACGACAAGGGACACGTCGTCGTGTTTTTGTCTGTCGAAGTTTAAAAAAAGGTCGCTTTTTGCACAATATTTTGCTGGAAAAATTAGACAACTAAAACTTGAATCATTAGATGGCTGGAAAAAACATGAAAGATGCGCTGAAGATGTGGTGCAAAACCCCTTCGGATGCAATCCTGGCAAATGAAAGCTCAGCTTGGGATTCCCCAGCGTAAACATGTACAGTCATCCTGGTGGTGGGGGTGGCACGAACCCAAAAAAATACAAGGGGAAAAGCAATTTCCAGTCATGGAGGGGATTTTGGAGGAAAAGAAGCAACGAGGCTTTACGTGAATGACAGGAATTCTGATTCACAGGGGTTTTTTGGATGAATCATGTCAAACAACAACGGAACAATTGCTTAAAGCTGATACGTCCTTTGACCATGAAAGGTGTTTTTTAGTTTCCCGATAGACACCCAAAACGACGCTATCTTGGAAAGGAAATACATTTTCCAAACCATCATTTTTGGTCATTTTGGTTTCCATTCGTCAAATTTCGGGTGTGTGTATTCCTTCCCCTGACGATTTTTTCACCCCTCGAACTTTGACCGAACGAGTGACAATTCTTTGAAATGGGAGAGTTTGGATCCAGAGCCACTCCACTACACTATTCTAGGCAAATTGGTATAATTCCTAAACCTGAATTAAGGAGATTTTGGAACAATTCCCCTTTCTAAACCACCATTTGGGGTGACTAGTCGGCGGTTTGGTCGTTATAATTTGCCCCGACTATTATAGAATGGCAATTTGAATCTCAACTTTCGAATGAATTTATCCCTGTCTGTTTAACTGTGGGAGGGTTGGCTACTCCAGCCAAGTGATGTTAATTGATTTCAAAAATAGGATCCTGCCCACAAACAACCACGTGGGGGTTGAAGATGAATCTGAGATTCTTTCTTTTATAGATTTCACATGGAATTCGATGATTTCATAGGGTTTTCAACATCTTTCGGTGCATTCTGCCTGGTTTTTCCGTGTTCGACCTGAAAAATTCTGCCACCAGGTGTCTGCAATGAGACGCTTGATGATATCAGGATGTCGAGCAAAAAGTTCATCACAGCCATAGTAGTACTGATCACCTCAAAAATGCAACAAAAAACAAATAGTAATGGTTCCCATAGGATCAATGGAATCAATTATGAGAACAATGTAAGTAAATATTACCTGGCATTGGTTGGTTTCTAATCATATATACCAAGCAAAATTTCCTATAATCTCAAAACCTGAATTTTATGGGCATTTTGCGAAATCATTCACTCATTAAACTACCATTTGGGATGAGCAACCGGCGGTTTGGTCGCCATAATTTACCCAGAGTGATGTCTATCGAACATGTTTGGAACTGGTGATATGTAGACAATTTTTGTTGAATCAAATCTTCAATGGTGAATATTTATTCGTTAGGAAACATCAGGTGGTTTCTGAAGGGCCCAAATGTAGTTCAGCTTCAATGGTATTGCCGTTTGAATTTGTATCAACATTACTATCACCATTTCATTACTACCACCATCATTGACTATCACCCTTGTCACTACAACCTGACTTCACCAACATGTTCAGCTACCTAAAATGGAGCTACTGAAGCTTATGAGGCTTTCTTGGGGGTGGGTTTTCCCTTCATAAGCCTTACATACAGCTTATGTATTTTTAGGTACCTGACATGTTTGGTGATGACTTTCGAAGTGCCAGTTCTGCTGAGAAACGATCGGCACGGATGGTCAAGAGATCTTGAATCATCGCCTGGCTGGGGAGTGAACCAACAGACACCGTGGGCCCCATATTGGCGGCTTACATGTTTTTAAACCCAACCTACCAACAAGGTTTAAACCTACCTTTGGGGTACTTAGAAACCAACCATTTTTTTAACCCAACCAACCTTAGGAAATCCCTTAAAAGTGCTTAAAAACCCAGCCAACCCCAAAAGGGCTAAGGATTTACGGGACCGGATTACGTAAGGTTTGCCAAGTGACAATTTCTGTCATCCCTTCGAAGAAAAGACGGATGGATCATTGGACCATTCCCCAAAACGGAGTTTGATGCAATGGTGATTTTACACTCCAAAAGTTTTTAACATGGTTCACCTGAAAATGACACCAGTCTTAATGATATAGGAGATGAACACTTGGAAAGCATCATTTTTGGGTGAAATCACGTTCAACTTAGGGAGTGTAGTAGTGATGCAATTATTGATGATTGGAATTCCTGATCCAACCAAGAAAATCATCCTCAGATGCAACAACAAATCTGCCATCCGCCATCCCCACCCCAAAGATCCTGACTCTGAGACCACCACCCACCCCCGCCCCGAAAGAAAAAAAACCACCAAACAAACAAAACCAAAAACACCACCTTGGCTGTCCTCAAACTGCCACTTTGAAGGGCCTTAAACAGGCAGAAGTGCAGCTGATGTCAGGTCAACAACCAACAAAAAAGTCACCTGGAAAATTCACTTTGCTGAAAAAGCATTTGTCAACAAACAATTGTTCAAAAGTCGGCACAATTTCTGTTTTTTATAGAAAGCCAAGCAGTTGGTTAATCAATTTCCAACTTTTATCTTTATCCTTTTAAAGTTGGCTTCAAGTTTTTTTTACACCCTTTTTTGTTGGCTGATTCCCAAGGTGAAAATTCCAACTGCGAACGAAAAAGATGGAGGGCTTTGCAACTCAAAACCTACACCTCTTTGAAAGGATATTTTCACCAAGCGCATTGGGACATTAATTTTGAAAACAGCAGGGTTGCAATATATGAAAAAAAACCATCTTGAACATGCCTTGTACAATGCCATTTTGCCACAAAAGAAGCCTCTGATAGCTTCATCAAAATCATGCTTCAGCTTAGAATCACCTACAACGAACCTCCCCATGCACCATCCAAAAAAAAACACTTGGGTGACACGGTGCTTCCCTGTGCTTCCCTACCCAATGCAGTGGAGAAATCGTTTGAGATCCCACGGTGATATCCAACAACCATACCTCAGGCCGAAACTGGAATTCAAAAAAAAACACCTTGGGAGGAGGGAATTCCGAATTCCCATCATGGAATATGGCCATATACACCCCCCACCCCCATGCTTTTTTTTTCGTCGGCCAAAGTTAACAACGCCAATTTTTGAGGCAAAACATTGGGTTCATCCAACGAGTGCCGAAGGCGACTTGAAGTTCCCCCACGACAATTTCATGATGTCACACGGTTCATGGCTGGCGACAAATGTGTCCTTTTTAAATCAGTCGAACCATTGGTGAAACTTCTTCTGACTGAAACGACTGGGATATAAGTGATAAAGCGTGGCAAAAAATTCCTTTGGAAGGTTGATTTGGCCACCTACCATTTGTAAATATTAGAAAGTACAAGAAACATCGTTTCAAAATCTGCCATGGAATTCTCACCTGAAAAAACTTGCAATCCCAACTGGTGAATATCTTTACGCTCGAGATAAGCAATCAAAAAACAACTCCAAATCCCGGATAATTCTCCTGGTTGGGTTTAATGACCGGATGGCAATAATACCCAGTTAAACATCACAACAACATAGCCATCTGAATCTATAACAGTCTATTTTTTCACTCCCCACCAGGGGAAAAAAGTAGATGGCACAATTACCATGTATTGGTGATCGCCAGGTTGCTGCTCGTTTGCCACGTGGTGCAATGGACACAGCCTTTCGCAGTTGCTTCTCCGAGTTGGTATTTACCGCCTCACAGGGAGGGATGGAAGAAAGGCCGGAGGGCGGAAGACCTCCAGCGAACTAACATATCTGTTTGGTGGTTTCAATTCATCTTGAAATATATATTCTCGTCAAATTGGATCATTTTCCCAGGTAGGGATGAACATAAAAAATATTTGAAACCACCACCCGGTCACATATTGATTCTCCCTAAAAAATCGAGTTCACCAATTGGCAAATCTGAAATACTCAAACCTTCGGCTGACTGAGGTTAGGAAACCTGCGGAATGAGAATCCTGGAAGGCGTGGGGTAATGGCAATCTCCCCAAAAACGAAGCAGGCAAGAAAAACAGCGTTGAAAATACAAGGTGGGCCCCTACCAGTTAGAAATGGAGTTTTAACCCCCTATAAGTAGGGTTATAGTTATCACCCAGTTACCCATTTATAAGAAGTTGTAACCCACCTTGTAGGGGTAAGAAAAACCCAAAAAGGAAAGGCCAAAGTTGTCTCTCCCTTTTGAAACCACATATTTTGAGGGGGGTAAACCCTGCTGTCTTCGTTTCAGGGAGTGTATATCCCCCTAACAGGACATGCCCCTGAAAATAGATCATCCCGAAAGGAAATTTCATCTTCCAACCATCCATTTTCACGGGCGAACATGTTGGAAGTGTATATCTCGGGGTGTAGCCCCCCTAACAGCGACCACCAGGATGATCCGGGGATTCGGAACTAAACCTCCGTTTTGCCACGATTGCATCCTGGCAAAGGGGCCCCACACAGCCCTACCAGGCCCCCTCCATTGGCACCTTCATGACCACCGTGGAGCCCTCCAAGATGGTCCGAACCAACATCCTGAGGTGCCATGCCAGGTTTGTCGGAGCTTCAAAAACACCCTGGGATTTGTGTTGGAGATGTTATCTGCACAGTATCTATGTCAAATTTCAGATTTTCCTGTTGTACATGTTGAGAAATCTTGCTTGATATTCTTTCAAAGAGAAACCTTGGACATGTATCTGTACATCTGAATTTTGTTGGTGTTTTTCCTTCCAAAAATTCAATTGGACAAAATGCTTGGAAACCAATTTGCTGAAATTTCGCATCCTCCAGCATTTCGCAACGGGGGTTCTTAAACAAATCGGCTTTGATTTTTGCGTGTCAGGGGCCCTGTGTAAATGAGCATAGAATGAAACATACTAAGCTTGAAGGATGTTCAGGCTGGCTAAATACCTACCACCCCCAAACGTCCCTCAGAAACAAGGCTTTAACAACGCCTTAGAAAAAACCCCTAAATAGCGCGTTTGGGGGGTATACGTTATGCTGTTGAACAAATATCCGAAGGACACTGAATCCCAACTTACAAGACTGCTCACGTTTTGTTTCCATAGGGTTGGATCACAAAATTTAGAAACGAAGGAGTTGAATACGGCACACGTTTTTTTTTCATCTCATGAATTATCCGCCAACATGTTTTGACAATACCAAGTGGGTTGACCAGAAGACTTGTCCATCAATAGTAAGACGTTTTTAGACATCATCTTTTTGTGTATTCCGGTATCCCAATGGTGGGTCATACATGAATCCCAATGAGATTCTGAACACAAGCAACATTTTTTTTCCAGAAAAACTCCCCCTCAACTCATCCGCGGACCAGGTGCTTGGAAATCAACGTTAAGGACCAGCGGAAGGCGTTTTGTGCGATATCCTGGGGGAACTTCACAGAAACCATCGGCCCTCCCGAGGTTGGTCAACCCTTGACGATGATGGGACAACCCCCGAAACAAAAAACCCAATGGAAAAAAATCCTGGGAATGTAAAATCTTCAATGGCAAATCTGATTTGAATAAAGGTTTGGGCTTACAATCCTGTTGCTAGTAAATCTGAAAATTTGATACTACTTAACTACACTGGGTAGGAAATTCATTCCTGCTTGCGAAATGTTGGATTTCGTTGAGGGATTTTTTTTTCGGAGATTCTGTTTTTGTTGCTGCATGGCTTGGTCCACTATTCAGAAAAGATCACACTGGCCCGCATGGATGTTTGGTTTTTTCCCAATACTTTTTTCACTTCACTTCAACCAATGGTCTATCGATGAAACAAAACTGAAAGTCTTGGGCTTCTGTTTTTTCATCCACATTCTGCCACATTTTTTGCGACGAGAGAAGATGAGACCTGATCCGAGTTTACTGCTCACGCTTCGGACCTCCCGCGATTTTAACCATCTCGGATGTATAGAATCTGATATCCAAAATCCTGGGATAAGCTACCAACCTCAACTCATTATCACAAAATTTCTGAACTATCAAAAGTATCATCATCATCATCATCATCATCATCATCATCATCATCATCATCATCATCATCATCATCATCATCATCATCATCATCATCATCATCATCATCATCATCATCATCATCATCATCATCATCATCATCATCATCATCATCATCATCATCATCATCATCATCATCATCATCATCATCATCATCATCATCATCATCATCATCATCATCATCATCATCATCATCATCATCATCATCATCATCATCATCATCATCATCATCATCATCATCANGTGGGGGGGGATGCATATGTATACATGGTGGTGTGAGTGACATGTGCATTTGTGCGTTGTGTTTTTTTCAGTGGGAGCAGTTTCAATGGTAAGATCATTCGTTTGCCAAAAGAAGTTTGAATACATACACCACAAGAACGTGCAGCCGATGTCATCCATCATCAATCATCATCATCATCATCATCATCATCATCATCATCATCATCATCATCATCATCATCATCATCATCATCATCGTCATGGAGTAAGTTGTCAATTTTTCCAGTGTGGCTTTGGGTTTTAACCTGAAGCCATGATGATCATTTCCAGCCACTCCGGCTTGATTCTAATTGAACTAAGGGATTCCCTTTTTCAAGCAACATCAGCTATTACACCCTAGAAATTTGACCGCAGGGGACGTTTTTTCATCCAGGTTGGTTTAAGCGTCGGAAAAGTCAACTTCCTTTGGGCTACAAGGTGTCAGTTTTTGGTGAATTTCCCAATGTCAAACAAATTGCCCCATGTTGGTGAGGATTCCTGACTCAGCCAATGCCAAACCTTTAATCTTTTAGGATTACATATTTTATACGAAAGGTAAAATTTGAATTTTTATTTTATGGCCGTTTGTTTGGGCAAGATTTCCTTACTAAAACCTACTGTTTTCAGAGGGCAAAACGGCCCCAAAGGAAACACCTACACCCCCAGAAAAACTGGATACCCAAAATGATGGGCCATTATTTTGCAAGGGAGCTTTTTGTTTCTGGTCCAAACTTGGAGTTGAGAATCAAGAAATCCATCACTCTACGTCAAATTTCATTTTCCACATAGAAAAAATGGCTCATTTTCCACCTCCATCTATGATTTTTTACCGGAAGAAACAATCTTGCCATCCCCATCATCCCCAAACAAACATAGTTACCAACCCAACCACAACCACCACGGTTGGAAAGTGCGGAAAGACAAGTGGCATCTGTGGTGAGTTCTTTCACCTCGGACTGGGTCAGTCACGACGATGTGCTTCGCCGCTTCGTTCGGAGGGGTAGAAACGGCGAAGTGGGTTGAAGTTAGATGAAATAAATTATGGTAAATCTACCAACGGATTTTTTCTTGTTCGGGGTTGAGATTTATCTACGCCTAGGGTCAGAAATAAAACAGAAAAAAAACAGTTGATTTTGGTGAGTTTAATTGCCACAGAAAGTTTTTTAATTCAGAAATCCCGTAACCAATTCAGTTTGGTGCATTTCTCCCGCTATCGATGGGTTTCAGAAAAAAACATCGCCAACCAAAAATCCAGTGGTTTTGCCCTCCTTGCCGAAGGTCTGGTCACTTCCCCGATTTTTTTTGGAGGTTTCGTCAAACCCTAAGGGCAAACCTGAAAAAGATCCTTTTTTCAAGGGAGTTAGAGTTTGACAAAAATTTCCGAGCATTGAAGTTCCCTTGACATCGAAATTTCTTAATTTAGAGTAAACTTTCGCTTGATCAAAATAGATACGCCCCTGAAAACGCAACCCCGATACTAAAATCAACATCCAAACGAGAGAGATGGACGAGTTGGAGGTTGTTTGTCATTTTAGAACACTTTTATGGTGTTGGTTTTTTGACAAAAACTGAAGACACGATTGAAAAATTCCAAACTGGAGGCGACTTGTTACAGGTTATACTATATTGTTATACCTACCTCCAAGGCACCAAAATACTTTGTTCATTTGGGTTGGAACTGTTGAACCATTTTTTTAAAGGAGGGATTCACGTAGTATGGGAGATGAGAGATTCTCTGAAAAATACATCTACTTCGGAATCCCTGAGACAAAAACTTTCCACCAATAAATTGGGGCCAGCAAGAGCGCTGCGAACAATTGAACCACATTTGATAACGTTTCGAACCTCCAATTTTTCAAAACTGAAGGGGATCCAAATCAATCTTGACATGGCAGCAACCATTTTTGGACCTGAAGTTTGGATTGACCGAGCCACTGTCTCCACGAAGCAAGACACGAAGGGTGCAAACAACTCCTAAAAAGCAGCGCTGTTTTAGCAGCACGTTGAAGTTGCAAAGTAAAACAAACCACCTAGATGGGCGGGGAATCTTTGCTTATCATACCAAAAAATCTGGTGAAACAACACAGCAATTAAAGTCCCTCACCCGAATAACGAACAATATTCACAAATAGTGCAAAGAAATCCATTGCTAGGTATGTTCAAGAATTTTAAAAATTGAAAACCAAAAAACTGTCAAAAAACAACCTTTCGAATTTTCCCCAAAAAAATCCTTATGTTACCCGTCCGCTGTGGTCGTGTGTTGAACTCAAAAACTGGCATCCACATAGTCCAAAGGTGGAACCACTAGACCCCTGCCATGTTGTTCTTAAGCTTGACACCTGCCAACTACTTTTCCCCCAATACGTCCAGGAAGTGTCCGCATAGCCTTCTCATCATGTCTACTTAAGCGTGCAAACGTTGGAAACATCCAAGACGAGCGACCGTCTACATCAACTAATTTAGCACCCTCCCTGCCCCCAAAAAGGAATATCACCTTTCAAAGTTTCGATTACACGTGCAAACTGTTTGGTGGGAAGGATCTGGCCAAATCATCCTTTTCATGAGGAGATCCAATGAGCTGCTTCAGAGGGGAATAAGACCAACCAGACTTGTGCAGTCTCATAAACAAAAACCTCAAGCACCAGGCAAAACGGGTCCAACCCCGTGCAACAATTGGAGGGTACGTTGGTCTTCCAGCACGCTTCCGTCAAAGAATTGCAAAAGAACTCGCCCTGCGAAGATTGTCGGCCATGCTGAACAACAACCACTCTGGGGAAGCTAGCTTCACAGTGGCTTCGGAAACAACCCGCCGCAACTTCCCATTCACATGTGCTTGTGACTCACACTTCCAAGAGCTTCCGGATGCGTGCTTTCATGCGCGGCGCGCCCACCGGCCTTCCACCCTCCGGGCTTGATTGTTTAGTTTAGATGCCCTATCATGTGAAGACCAAGGTCCAAGCCCCGCCTTTCAGGAAAGCGCTCTCGGGAAAGTTCTCCCACGCTTTCAGCATCTGCTCGTGTTGCCCCAAACACAGCTGTGCAATGGGGACACCTTCCAACCCCTCGCCGACCGCTCCAAAGCCGCAAGCCTTCCCTTCACTTTTCCAATGGTTGAAGCCAGACGGCCGGACACGCCAACACCCACATCAAAGGCTCCATGGCTGTGGAAGGGTTGTGGCTCATCACCTTCCAAACGCTAATTGTTTGGTGGCTTGCCCCAAACCAAGTTGCGCATGATCTGCAGCTGCTTACTGCACAAACCCCACGCAGCACGAACGGTTTACCTAACATAGCACCCTCTGCATTCACTTTGCGGGGCAACCTTAGTTTGCATCATTCACTGTGACCGCACAAAGACCTCCACCTCTTATCTCCATGAGTGGCACATCCTGCACGCGACCCCTTTTGCCTTCTATTCCAAGCCACTTTTTCCAACGCTGCTTGACTTTTTGTCTTCGTGCTCACCGATTCAAACCAAACTTGCGTTCCCCCTTGCCTCTCGCAAAAACAAGTCTTCGAAGGCATTTTCATCAGCGACTCTTTTCATCCAGCAATTACAGCATCCCGGTTTTGGAGAAATTATTTCAACTCACCCGACTGCAATCTTACCTGTAATAGGTCTTCCGTTCCATAGAGCGCTCCAACCTCTTCATTTGTTTTGAAGTACTGTTCGAACATCAAGAGAACTTGCCTCCCCGGCGCTACTCGCTTGTTTTGGGCCTCTGTGCCCTTGAAGGTGAGTATCTGCCTCGTTAATTCGCCCTGGGATACCTTGGAAAACTGTGCTAGAATCTTAGCCTCTAATGTCTAAGCAGCGCAACTGGTCGGCAAAAACACGAAGGGACTAATTTAGCCAAAGCACATCCAATCCGTTGAAAGTCTGTTTGACAAAATCCTTATGACGACATCAGTCAGAACTGTACCCCAAGTAAGCACTATCCGTTCAGACGATCCAACCGACTGAGACCTGCGCATAGCCTCTATTGAAACGTCGGCCAGCAACACCTTTAGCAGCCATGGATCGTGCCTCTGGCTGCAGCGATGGCAGCGTTTGGCACAAAGCCAAAGGCTTGTCGCACTACCACCCCCACCTCAAAACATCCACCTCTCATTGACCACGTACCTTGGATCGAGTAGCGCTTCCAAAGCATGTTGTCTGGTCCAGCTACGAATGTCCGGAACCATCCCGACTTCCGTAGAATCATCCGGAGTCAACATTTGAACCTCAACTACAGATTTCAGAGACGAAACAAGTTCAGTCTTCGACTCTCCTAAGGCTGTCATGAAAAGCTGTGGTCCGAGCGGCTACTCTCAGCCAGCCAATGAGAACCCGAACCCGCGCCTCTTCTCATTCGCCAAGGTGGGCATCCGGGAAGGCGCTTCGTCCGAAAGCAAACAAAGCCAACCAAGCCCGGCGGTCGGATACAGTAGAGCATCCCGTCATGGATTCCCACCGACAGTACCAACGCCATTGCAAATTAGAGGGATCCCATTATACTAACTGTTAATTTTCTGAGGAAAGCTATTGTTACTGTGCAAAGGAATCCAGCCCAAGATGTCAGGCAAAGATGACGAGCCTTTCTCCGAAAACTTCACTGCTGCAGGAGCATCTCCCCAGGGAAGACAATCCAGGGTTTCACCTCCTTGAGCCCAAAATGGCTATGAATTCTGTTTTGTTTCACCAACCTAGATTTCCCTTTTCCATTATACTACGAGCCTCTGAGCCTGAGCTTCTGGCCATCCACCTGAAAACCTAGATTTCCCTGAAATAAGGGGATCTCCCTTACTTAACCACCATTTGGGCACCCAGAACTTGTGTGTGGTCGCGGCCTGATTTGACCAGAAGGATCATCTTTCTCATCTTAAAACTGGAAAAACTGAACCGTCTCCCATCATGACCGAAGTTCCGTGAACTTCACTTGGGTTTCCCTGGTTAAGTTGCACCCTTTCTTCCAGCACCAAACACATAGGTCCCTCCTTGTTTTTTGTTGCTCTTTCAGGGGCCCAAACTGGTGCCGATAATTCCCGGGTAAAGGTAAGCAAAGTTGTCCAATCTAAGACTATTCTGCTGAAAAACACCCCAAGAACTTTAACAACCTGGCATCTGAAGAGACTTCTTTCAAGAAATCATCACCTCATCTTTCAGATATCCATTGCACTTTCCTTATTTCCACCACGACTCACGGAGTTTTTTCTTCCCAAGGGTCTGTTGGAATAGCATAGCCGACATGTCGCAAGCCCAAGGCGGAGATATCTTCCACCATCCTGGCAACTGTCAAACGTTTGAACAGCCATCTTTTCTTGGCTACTTGAAGAACTTTCGGTGAAATATACTAGTTTGGATCATTTCCCCATGTGAGGTTGAACATTAAAACATATTTGAAACCACCTAGCCTATAGCCTTAAAAATGGTTGTTTCAATCGGATGATGATTTCAATTCTTTACATTAAGAAAATGGTTGGAAATCACCATTTCCATCTTTCAACTGGTTGTTTCGGGTACCAGATTACGGATCTTGCAAGATAAATATGTGGAATCTTATTAACTGCGGATCTTCTCGAACTACTTTGCCTGAATATGATACTGTTGGTGGTTCAGAAATCCGGCTAACCACCTGTTGTTTGTTTATTAAACCCTATGAAAATGGGATGTTCTCCATCTCAACTGGTGCAGGACTCCCAGGCCCCAAAGCAGCCCGGATCAAGTTGGTTTTGGAAGCACAACGCGAAGGAGGAAAGAGAACGAGAAGAAGAAGAAGAAGAATGAAAACAAGAAAAATAAAACAAGGGAATGGACAAGAACAATGACATGATGATGATGATGATGATGATGATGATGATGATGATGATGATGATGATGATGATGATGATGATGATGATGATGATGATGATGATGATGATGATGATGATGATGATGATCATGATGATGATGATGATGATGATGATGATGATGATGATGATGATGATGATGATGATGATGATGATGATATTCATCTCGTTTGAGGAACACAGCATGAGGTCAACGACTTATGAGTGCAACCGTTTTCAATGTCATGTTCCCCGTTAACAAACCTGCGCGGCTCGCGATAGATGTCAATCGTCATCTCCACCTTGGTTTTTCGAAGATCGACCCGAAATTCACCTGGTAGGTTGAGGTTTACCGTGATGTTTTACCGTGATGGTTGCTTATTATTAAGTATGTGTGACAAAGCTGCATCAGGGTTGATGACATGGAAAGTTTGAGGTGATACTGTTGATGGTTCAGAAACCCGGCGAGTATCTATGGTTTTTATTTCTGCCCTTTAGATCGGATCCCTGACATTTAAACATGGGCACAATCCAAAGTGTGAAAATTTGAAGGAGTTACTTGCTTTTCCAAAGAAACCTATGTTTTTATGGTCTATTGGTCTAATTTTCTGAATGTGTCATCTCAAATCATGCCACCTGCCATCTATCTGTGTTGGAAACATTTTGGGCTGCTTGTCACTGCCGGCCACCAACCTTTACCCCACGGCACCACTCGGTCTGCGATGAAGTGCAAACGAGAGGAAGATTGTTTGAAATGATCTTGACCTCAAGCCCACCACGCATCCCCATCCCCAAGACCCACATGTTCATCCACATGTTTTTAGGGGGTCGATCAACAGAAAAATCCTTACAATTGAAGGTGATGATCATCATCTTAAAAAAAGGAATCCTCATGATGGATATATACACCCTGGAAGTCCAAGTTGACTATTTTTTGAATGGCTTTTCCTTAAAGACGATTGTTTTAGTAAGGGTTTATTTCATCAACAATTGCAGGGGCCTATGCGGATTTAATGGTCTTGACTTCCAGGGTAAATATAAACCTCTACTATTGGGTTAATGACCATCTACCACACACACACAAAAGCAACAAAACCAACACAACAGCTATATGGCAAGGTCGATCAACTACTCCTTATATTGGGGGATAAACTCATCCCAGCCTTTGGGATTAATGAGCACTCTACTATTGGGTCGATGAGTTTATCCCCTAAGACAGTGAAAGAACTGGAGTTTGGACCAAGGGGATGAACTCCTACCCAGTTCTATGAGGTTTATCACAAGCAATTATAATGGGTATATAAACCCACTACGATTGAGTTACCCTCTGGTAAACTAACATAGCCATGCAATACCCCCATTTCTAATAGGAAATACATCTTCAATCCGGGTCCATTTTCCATTGCTATGTTAGATTACCGAAGTGTAATGACCACCCAAAGCAATATCTCAGGGAACTTTCCTCGGACATGCAGTCGCCAATCAAGAGAAATGGTAGCAATTTTTCTAATCTAAAAATGATTGACGTACCAAAAACTGGTCACATCATAGGGGAAACCCTGATGAGAAAAATGTGTGAAACTCTGATTGTCTTAAAATGGAACCCATATTACTCATTAACATCCACTGGAAGGCTTGGAGAAAATCCTTGAAATATGACATGATCTTGTCACACAAAAAACCCGTGCAAAACAAAAAAGGTCCACACATCTGTGATTTCAAAAGTTCACTTTCAAGTTAAGTTCATAGACAAAAACATCCATGGGGTCCTGTTACTACCGGATGAAAATCCGCAATTGCGAACGGATAAAACAAACTACTAAGGCCAAACCGTGCCGTTTTCTATCCGTACCGTTTTTTAGTAGAGTTTCTTGCATCTTAACCCTATCATCTTAAAAAGTCTTTATGGGATTCTCAAGTATTGTCCAAGGGGGGATGTTACCTAACCTTCCCTAAAATTCCCAACACATTTTCCAGTTTTCTTGCCGGCTTTTTTTTTTTCGGAAGCCCACGCCTGCAGGTGCCACTTGAAAGAAACGTGCATAGACTTCACTGCGCAAGTAGGTGAAGGCCTACGACGAACCAACGAAACAGAAATCCCCGAGTGAAATGGAAACGGTGCGAAAGCTTCAACTCAAATTAAGAGATATTGCTACCTTTTTTGTTTTCAGTTTCAAATCAACTAGCTATGGAATCAATTTCATTCCAACCATCGGTGTTTTGCGTCGAAAAAACATAGGCCTCCGGGGTCAAATTCTTGATGAACTTCTCTAAGGCTCTCTCCTGGCAAGTTCGTGGTTGAGCGACCCATCTGAGCCACGAAAAAAAAGCCGGGTCCCTTACTTTCCATGAGTCCTCCTGGTTGTTTAGTTGTTTCGGTTTGAAATGAATGTCAGCAACCTATCAACTGTATGAACTACCTGAACTACCTATCAAGTGGTTAGCCGGATTTCTTCCATCAACGGTATTAATAATCATAGAGGTTCTAAGTGAATATATTGAATATCATCAACCAACACGTGTTTTTTTAGCCCACCAAATCATTCATGGATTGGATCAAAACACATGGCAGCATCCCCACCTGCTGTTGTGGCTTTCCCAACGTGCTTCGCACCAGGCGTTCCTGACCGTGTAAAAGATGTGGCAAAGACAAACACATATACATTCAGGGGATAGTTGGATGTACCCCTACCAACGTACCTAATGGGAAATCCCTATATAAGCTGTATATAGTGGGTAATTATGGGTTATAAACCCCAAGAATCCCTAGAGAACACAATAAATACCATGGGTAAACTGTTAGGGGTACACCCAATTGTCCCTTGATACATACCTACAATAGAAGCAAACACTCGGGGGAGATGAATCAAGTGCCACTACAGTACTGAACCACGCAAAAGTGACGTTTTGTTGAATAAAATCCTGCACCACCTGGGATGTTAAAGAACCCTGTAAGTAATGAGATAAACTACCAACTTCAATTGGTGATCGCCGGATTTCTTCCATCAACAGTCTTGTTTATGACATCTTACCCCCCCTGAAACTAACTTTCTTGCCCCTGAAAATCCAATGATTGGAGTCCACGAAATTTCCTTTTCGGTGCCCGACCTAGCCAATTTTCAGAAGGATTTTGACTCGCTGTTAGTTTCAGGGGTGTGTAAGCCACTAAATCCTTTCATAGATTGGACTTGGCAGCTCCAACCCCGACCAAAATCCGCTCATCGTCAAACTGGTAGATCTTGAAAGCCTAATATTCCTTATCAAACTCGCTTCTTCCAGCTAAAGGCTGGCTTGTTCAACAGAAACACTGCTAACTTGTTGCTGTTTCTTTTTAATCAACAAACTTGTTGACTTCTGAAAGTTGAGGCAATAGATCTCAGGTCAATTGATGGTTCAAACATCCGGCAAGGTGATCACCGCCTGAGGTCTATCAAACCTGTGCTTTTAAAAAACATGGGAGAAAAAACCCCTGAAGTTTAAGATGGAACTTGAAAATCTGGAAAAGGAGATTCGTTTTGGAAACCATCATTTCCAGGTTCCAGGTTAAACTTTGGGGAGATAAGCTATCAAACTCAACTGCTTCGCCGGACTTCCATCAACAACAGTACCCCAAAACTGAATTAAGGGAGCAAAAACTCACCCAGTTTCTGACTTTGCCATGGATGGGATGTTGAATATCCCATGATTTACTGCAGGTTTTCTGTGTTTTTTGAAACGCTAACTTTCAGATAAGTACCCCAAATCATATGAAATAACATCCTTTTTGAACTCAACAGTTGATTTTGCAGGGTGATTTTTTCGTGGGTCGTCCGTTATCCTGTTATCCAACCTCGGTGGGAGGTGGAGAACCCCCCCAGCTGCTTCTTGGCCCTGGAAGATGCTCTTCTGCCGCCCCTCCGTCTCTTCCGCTGAGGGCTTCTCCGATGAAGATGGCGATCTAGGAGGTCTTGGGTCTCCTCGATTAACTTTTCATTCCTTTCATTCCCATCTTCCTCCTCCACTTTCACCCATTCCCACTCCTGGGAGTTGTCAGTATGACTTGCGTCTTTCTGCTGAACCCATGTTTGGTTGGAATGCCACGAAGCCGCAGCCGAAGACTTGTACTGAAAATGAATGTCATTTTTGAGGGTTGCCTGGTGTTGCTTCACCCCCAAATAAACACCCGTTTGGGGTAGGAAAAAATTCTTTGACAAAATCTGGATTACCCGAAAGAAAAACGTTTCAAAACTTAAAACAACTCCTAACAAACTATTGCTTGTTCCAAAAACATACCCCAATTGCTGCTGGTGATTATTGAGAACTTCTCTTTTTGGGGTCCCCCAGAGTTTCCCGTAATTTCGAACAATTCCATCATCACCAAAAGGTTCCCCAGCCCATCCAACAACCCCCTGGTGAGGTTGGTTGGGCGCCCCTGACTACGTTTTCCCAAAGCCATGTCCAGGCAACTTCATGTTCAGAACTCCAATCTCTAGGAACCTTCAAGTAAAGGAAATCTTTTTTGGAAGATTTGGATGTTTTGGGAGGAGTGTTGATCCTGGCTGATAACTTGGAGTTGTTGATGTTTCCAAGTTCTTTTTCATCTTGATATTCTAAGGCTGGGGTTCACTTGCCGCCACAGCATGTCACTTTTGCTACCAAACAACCATATGCGGCGATTTCTTTGCATCCTCAGGGGGTAGATCCAACCCCTATATCTTCTGGAAAAAAAGGAGGTCCCAACAAACTTGATCGAATCGGCTGAAGCTTCGAGGGAAACTTTGGGGCAATGTCCATAGAAGTGATCGATTCACGATTGTTAGTAAGTTGGCTTAAATAGGTCAAAGCGGCGTAAACAACCTACTCACATATGGGAGTGAAATAATCCATTTATGAAGTACCAGCAGGACATCCCAAGATCGGTCATTTCTTGGAATGATTTTGGAGCTCCAATATCTTTTCTGTTTCTTTCATATTTGGACTTGCTACAAAGAACCAACCAAAATACCCTGCAGAATCACCTGTTCAAAAGACATCAAACAAACCAAAATTCTCCAAATAGATGCACCTTATTTCCCTGCAAAAGTGCCTTACAACACGAGTTGCAGAAGAACATCTCAACATCTTTTTGCCAATGTGGGACCACTTCTCGATCATGAAAAACCTCAACATCTGCTTGTGGTCAGTGTTTTCAATTCATTGAAAGAAAAGATGCCTGAAAATTTCCCTACTACTTTTGATTGAATATCCCATTATTTGTACGGTTTTATACATCCCAAGTGGTGCAAGATTCCTTTCATCAACAGTAGGACTAGCAAAAGGGAGAATAGAAACATCTTTTTAAAGCTGGCCAAACCTCCAAAATCCACCAGAAAAAAAATCACATCCCCGAAAGTTCACAGCTGATTTCCCACCCCACAACCTAGAGGATGGAACATAAATTTCTTCCCCCTTTCGGGGAGGTTCCTTTTGTTCAAATTGCCAGCTCAACTGGCACGGGATTTCTGCAACATCAACAGATACTTCAGGATTTTCATGTCACAATTTCTTGTCTTTGCCAAGATACCAAAGATCTGAGGGCTGCTAACATCACCGCTTTGAACTCATTGAGTTGAATGGAACCACGGTACCTTGGGCAAAACACCGCTGAACCGAAGAAGGAAGCAACAAACCGCGAAGAAGGATTGGGCCAACTAAAAAAGACTAGTTGGTGGTTTCAACCCATTTGAAAGATATGTTCGTAAAATTGGATCATTTCCCCAACTATAGGGATGCAAATAGTCAATAATTGAAACCATCACGTAGAAAGAAATGAACGCCCTTGTTGGCCTCCATGTTTTTGTTTTCTTTATAGCCAAGGGTTGCTTGGATTACCCTAGCTGTAGCCCTTAACATGTAGGGTTTGGAGTAGCTGCCTGCTTGGAGTTTTTGCTTGGAGGTTTGTTTTGCAGTTTTGCCTTTTTTTGGGTAGCCAACGGTTGGTTGGATTAAATTTTGGGGGCGATGATGTTTTTGATGTTTTTTGTAGCCCCGTTTTGAACTCAATGAAAAGATGTTCATCAAAATGTGTTTTTTCCTTCCTGTCTAAAGAGTCACAACATACGAACATGTTTGAAACCACCACCTATCGACCATCATGAAACCTCCCCCTATTTCTGTTGGCCCTTGAACCAACCATTTTTTCAGATCATCAAACACCCACTTCCCATCCACAAGGTGGGGCCCTACTAGTTGTATTTAGGGTTAAAACTCGATTTATAGGGGTGAAAAAAAAACCCAGTTACCCAATTATTTACGGCCATTTATAGGGGCGGGACCCATGTCACCTCCCACTTCCTTCCAAGTCAAGGAACTTGGCCAAGCGAAGGGCCTGCCGGTTGGGTTGGGTTCAGACATCTAGGAGACACACCCACCTAAGATGGTGCTTGAACATATCCTGCTCAGATGTGCTTAGATAGCAACAAAGGATTTTTTAGATACCGCAATCGCTCCGTTCAATGCACGTTTTTTTCCGTTTGCACTGTCACTGGCAAAGTAGTGGGATATTGCACTAGCAACCTTCACTGGTGATGGGCTAAGATTTCTGAACCATCAACATGCCATCAACAGATATTTCACGGTCGATTTTTCGATCAAACCCGATTGCCAGTTGGAAAATGCTCTACGGGATTGGAATGCAATTTTTTGGCTGCTTCCCAAGCCATCTTAGAAAAAAAAGGCACCAGTTAAAATTCAAAAACTACATGGTAAACCCTCTGAAAAAAGGTACAACATGTTGGAAATCTAGGCCTTTAGGCTGGCGTTTTAGTGCCTTAATATCAACCTTGCAGGATTGGCACCCTCAAATATCCCACGACTTTCCCTGGGAGATTTGAGTCTCCCTACCATGATGTCACATTCCTCCTGCAAGCGATAGGAGTTGGCTGCCTCAGCGAAGAGGTTGGTGAATCTTCCACCCCAAAATGATGGGAGGAGGTGAACAAATGAATCAAATGAATCATTTGGAGGGATGAAGAAAATGAGAACAATCTGGTCTCCGAAATTGCTTTTGATGATTGATATTCATTCTATGTACTTTGGGGAATATCTTGGAATTTTGGAATGCAGTTCTCACCAAAAGAACTTGTGCAAACTGATGATGATTTCATTGGTGAATTTATATCCTGTGGGTATATACCTGCTGAGTTTTGCCCCTTGGAATAAACATGTTTACCCTCCCTGAACCTAACTTGGCCCCTGAAAATAGGGTTTCCCAAAAGGAAAAAAATCTTCCAACCATCCATTTTCAGGTGCTATGTTGGTTTCGGGGAGGGTAATTTCTTGACGCTTTTTGACTGTTCATCTCGAGGCGTCTTTATCCTTCCCATCAAAAATGTTGGAAACGTTCAAACATTTCAACTGTAAAAACCATCGTTGAATGATCAATGATAGGAAAATGACCCTGAAACCCAGCGACCAGTGGTGATTTTGGGAGATGTCGGGATCTATAGGATGGATTGCGACTGTTGATGGTTCAGAAATCTGGCGATCACCAGTTGAGGTTGTAAGTCTGTCCCATTATTTACAAGTTTTATCTTTATATCCCAGGTGGCGATCGCCGGATTTCTGAACCATCAACAGGATCACCCCATAAAAGTTCAAGGGCTCTTTTCCCATCATCATGGCAGTGGAAAACAAGACCCTGGAAGATGATATTCGTCTCCAACATGGTCATATTATCATATTCCAGTTCCCTGATTTTGAGAGAAAGAATAACAACGTCTTCTTTTTCCCAAGACAAAAAGAAAAAACAATCCATGAAACACTTGGCAGGTGCTTCACTTTTTTGGGTTCCCCAAAAAAACATCTGGGATTCTTCTATCCCCAAATAACAACCCCCAACAAAAAACGTACCAGTTGGTGGTTTCAATCCATTTGAAAACTATGCTCGTCAAATTGGATCATTTCCCCAGGGCTCGGGGTGAAAAAAGAGGGTCTTTCAAGTTGGCCCGGTGCTAACTTGATCCACTTTTTCACCTGGTCCACTGATCTGAAAAAGGTGTGCCAAGTCAAAAGTGGATCATTTTCACCAATTCTCTCGGGGTGAACATTTAAACAAACGATCTTTAACATGAACACGAAAAAACAACCACTTGAAGATGCATCTCCTCCCAAATTTTTGTGATTTTCTTTTGCCATGTGAATTTTTTGGGGGTAAAATTTCATCCTTTTGCTTGGTCGCTCCAGCTCTTGGATAGTGTTTTACTAGGACCTGGAACCAGGTCCCAACGTTTGAGCCTTGCCATCCTGAAACATGGATGCTTAGCAGGTATATCGATCAAAATGGCAAAAGAAGACTGGGACAAGCTGAGTACTAAGGACATATAGATGTCATCCTTGCATGAAGTGGGTAGGATTTGGCTACAGAAAAATACATGAAGAACAGGTTTCTTTTCAACCAACTAGGGCAAAACATGAAAAATCTTTCATTTTGGAGGCTGAACAACCGGTATTCCTCAGTTCCGGTCGCTGGGTGTTTCTCGGACCCACGTGCCGCTGAGGTGTTGCACGTTGTTCACGATGGCTGAGAACTGTTCCAAGACGAGTTGCATCCAAACACCTTGGGGGGATCAAAAAAGGAGTCGAAACTCAGCCATTTTGGGTGCTCAAAGTTTACCCCATATGGCTTTGAGTTGAGAACGGGGGATATATTTTTGGGGAGGATTCAATAGAATGAAAGTTTGATCTGTCGATGAATTTCCTACTAAATATTTGTCCTCCCCAAAAATTTATTCAGGTTGGCCGGCTGAGGATGAGTCAAACAAAAAGAACGGAAGAAATTAAAACATCCTTAAGACGTGACTTTTTTGTGAGAAGAAAACCCGCAGTTTGTTTTTGCAAAATCGATTGAGGTATAGATCACTTGTTTGAAAGGTCAAGTAAAGGTGTTTTGTGTAACCATGGAACACATGATAGTTTTCGGTAAAATAGCATGGCAAAAATCCAAGCTTGGGTTTCTGAACATCGAGGATCCTGAAATAGTACCAACCCCAACAAAAACCAAAAACAATACTTTTTTTCTGGCAAATCACTCAAACCAAACAATGATTTGCATCACGTTTCGTCCTTCCCAGAAAAAAAAGGGGGATTGAAACTTGAAACTTGACTAGTGACTTCGAACAAATACGTGAATGATTTCCACTCCAACAAAACTGGGTTTCACTGGGGGTTATTTCACACCCTCCCCCAAAAAAATCAGTTATCTGACCCCCCTTATCCCTATAATTGGTGACTTTTTGGGGTCCAACTTCGGGAACTCAACGGGTTGAAACCTCCACAGTTTGCTTCGGTCCCCCTGGCTGGAACTGAATCCCATCACGGCGGCATTGAACAAAAACCTCGAAAGGTTGGATGACGGGATGACGTGTCGATGTCGACAATGGGAGAGGGTTTTGGTTGATCAATGTAGGTAAATGTACCATACATTTGGGAAATTTGTGATTATAAATCCTCAACAATGAATGATTCGGCCATTTTGGGGGGATTCCCTTACTTTTCACCACCAATTTGGGTGACTACTCGGCGGTTTGGTCGCTATAGCCCAGATAGTTATCTGGTACCAAAAAAATTGTTACCCTTTGAAATTGTCTTAGAAACAGGCGGGTTCTTGAAAAATTGTCTTTGATAAGAGATTGTGGTTGGGCAGGATGACACGTTTTGCTTCACAGTCTTTAATGATCTTTTTTTCTCAAAAAAAACCTTCGCAGCCACTTTTGGAAAGAACGGGAACAACTTATGCACCTCAAACCACAACTGACAAAAACCTAGCATCTTACCATCTAAAACATGATCAAGACACACACGATGACTGATGACCACCTTGTTTTCTCTGGTGCTTCATTCGCAGTGCCTGGTACATCACGCACCAACAAAGTACTGGAATGTCTCATGGTGCACCTGCATCAAACACCATCTCCAAATGGCAAAAACTCTGGAAACGCCTTCCTCCATGCTGATGGATCGAACATGCTCACTGGATCTGCCAGGCTGAACCACAAGCTTTTGTGGATGCTGACCACATTGGCCCTCTTGAACACGACCTTCTCGCGCCAGATCGCGTGGGTAACACTTGTTGCGACCCAGCGCTCCTTCTCGACTCGGCAAAGTCTCTCCACCCTAACACTGACAAATGCTGGACAGAAGCCACTGGCCACTGATTTTTTTCCATTACCACCTACTCAATGAACTCATGGCTCACTTGCGAGTGATAAGTCATAGCCATGCAAGATGGGCCCCAGTTTGCCTATAGGTTTCACTGGGGTTATTTCACCCCTATAAGTGGAGTTATGGGCCCATACTTAAAACTGGTTTTCTTGGATTTGCTCAAGATGCTTGGTGACTTACCCTCGTAGAATCCGTAAAAAATAACTCAAAAAAACAAATCCAAGTGAACCATGAAATCCTGATTGGTGGATTTTTTTTTGGGATCCTTATATACAATTTGTTAAATCCCTTAGAACAGATCAACAAATCCACCCAAAGAAACCAAATCCAAGTTTTTTGGGGCACCACAAAAGCCACTGGATTCGATAGCTGGGTGTGATATTCGAAACATCCGAGGCTTAGTCATAGGGAAAATGCTGGTACCCTTGGGATGGTACCCACCTGTTTAACCCTCCAAGGAGCCCTTTGAAAGTGGATATACCCAATAAATACCACTATATAAGGTGTATATGGGGTTGATTATTAGGGGTACCATCCCAAGGGTACCAGCATTTTTCCTATGACTTAGGCGCTGATCCCCTCCGGCGTTGATACGACATACGGTCGATGGTTTTTTGGAAATCCGGCGAGGAAACCCATCTGGAATGCTAAAAAAACCATGTAAATAATGGGATAAACAAACTTACAACTCTCAACTGGTTTTCTCGCCGGATTTCTGAACCATCAGCAGATTTTTGTTTATGAGATGTTACCCTCCCTGAAACTAATATCTTTTAGCCCCTTGAAAGTCAATGGTAAGTTCAGATGGAATTTTCTTTTGGGTTTCGGCCTATTTTCAGGGGCAAACTAGCTAAACTAGTGTCTGGGAGGTGAAATCAAAGCATTCCGTCTGTTAGAGACTTTCTGGGCAGTTTCAAGTTTGAAGATGTTCATCTGCCAACTTGTAGGAAAAACATGCGCCACCTTGAGACAAATGGACCATTAGTTGATAAGTGCTTAGCACTCCAAAAAAAACCAAAGGGAAAACACACCCAGCCTTTTCCTTTGAACAAAAATGCTGGTTTGGTTTGACCCCAAACGGTTTCGGGGTTCATCTCCTTTTTTTAACCAAAAAAACAAAACGCTGAGGTCGTTCGTTCTTGGGGGTGTTGAACATTTTTCAAATTTTCACCCAGCAGCTGGATGAAACAGAAAAAATCCTTGAGTCGAAAAACATCATCACTTCGCAAAGGGAATTGGACCTTTCTGATCGTCTAGATGGTGGTTGAGTGTGCCACCCATTTGAAAAAGATTAGCGCCGTTGCCAAATTGTCCCTAAAAATCAGGGTAAACATTCAACAATCATTGAAACCACCACCTAGTGATCCATCTTCTTAAGATGCAACAAAAATGCAGGTTGGAATCCATGAATTCCAACGATGGAGACAAGGCACATCTCATTGAAGGTGGTCCTTGGTGCGAGATCAACGTGTGATTTCCCCCTGAAAACTAACGAATATCCCCTGAAATTTGATGGTTGGAAGATGAATTTCCTTTTGAAATGGTTCCTTTTCAGGTGATATTCGTTAGTTTTCAGGAGGGTAGCTTCCAAAATGCCGCCTATTCTGAAGGATTTTCTTTGGAGCTTATCAAGCTCATCCTTGTCCCCTTAAGTTTCCATTTCGGGTGTGGGACATTCCCATGAGCTACGGGTCAACAGGAGGTTATAGCAGCAACCGAGTCATCCAAAAACGTCAGATCAACGGTATAATACTTAAAAAATGTGATATAGCCGGGGGGTCGGTTCTTTCTTGGGATGGGCTCCCTACCAAAAATATTCTAGCTGGTCGTTGAGCGAGCCACCCATTTGGATCATTTCTCGTGAGTAAAACTTAGAAAATCTTTGAGTTGCCACCACCTAGTATTGTTTCTGTTTCTTGCATCACGGAAAAGGGGGATGATATGACTGGATACAAAGCGTGTCATCATTCCTTTAACACATGCACACCCCCCAAAACTATACAAATTAGCATCTGAAAACTATGGATGGGAAAACATCAACATATCAAAATATATCAAACATAGTTTCCTGTTGAAAATGACATTTTGTTTTTCAAAAACATTTTTTTGCACTCTGCCCAACATTTTGTGAAATCACTTTGCCCAACATTTGGCTTTTCGCTCCCAAATGTCTTTCTGCCACCGGAGGCACGGGACTTTCATGGTTTCCATGGTCTTTTTCGCTTCACGCGCCTCGCGGTCCAACAACTCCTTGGAATCCTCTTTGCTCCTCGAAGCTTCGAAACAGAAAAAGGGGGAACATATCAAAAAGAAGGCTTAGTTTCCCCCTTTTTTTGAGGCTTCTTTTTCTTGGCTTAGTTTTTTTTTTTGAGGGGTTTTGGGAATGTAAAAATAGGTAGCGGGGGGTTGAAGAGAAAACAACTTGGTAAATCTACAATGATCTCCCATGGAAATTCATCCTGACCTTTCCGATGCGAAATGGAAAAACCAAAATGGTGGTGGGAAAATGGTGATCCCATAGGATCCCAATCCGTAAAAAAAAACACCCTCCCAAAAACAAACACAAATCCAAGTTGAAAAAACCCAAATAACTAATGATCATGATGAAAACACTCAATTTTTTCACATCAAAAAAATTCATCCTGTTCTCTTGGGAGAAAAATTTCCAACCCCTTCTCCAAGGACATCCCCGTTTCCGTTTCCGCTCCAGGTGGAACTTTTGGTCATCTGTCGACTTCCCAAACGCTCCATGGTACGATCCGAGCCCGAGGTGCCACCTGCAGAAGTCGCCAGCCAGGGTGAGATGAGATGAGATGATGAAAGGTCACTACTTTTTTTTTTTACAGGGTGTATATAGAGTGTGTATATATATATAACATATATATATATATATGTCGCAGTTGATTATGATGAAATCTCGCGCCACTTTGTACTTTTTGTTTTTTTTTAAATAGTACCCCTGGGACCCTGACACTTTGCAAGTAGCCAAAACACCCCTTGAAAAGGAGGCCTTTTGCGCGAACCACCAATTTCACCAATTTCATGGAGGAAGATGTTAGTTTCAGGGAGGGTTTTTCAAAAAAGTATATAACCTCGAAGTCCAGTCGACCAAAGAATTCATGACTGGTCCTTAAGATAATCCATGGAGCAAGGATTTCGGAGCCCTTGGACTTTCTGGATATGTACGGCATGTACGTATAAATCAACTGGTGCAAGGTTTCTGAACCATCCGCATGATGAAAAGATGTAGATTTGCTTTTAGCGCAACAAGGTTTGAAGGTAAGAAAAGTACATTGCAATTATTCCTTGCGTCTTTGAGAGACCCATTTGTGCAAATGTGTATATTATATATATATATATATTTTCAGCGCTTTCCTTAATTTTTGGGGCGGGGTTGGAGACTGTCACCTTTTCAGATGCTACCATATGTGAGTTTCAGGGAAGGTTGGCACGCCCCGGTGGTTTGGATTCCTGATGCTCCAATGAAAGGGATTGGAATTCTTAGAGGTACCCGATTCTAAAATCGCAAACCACCAATTTACCATTTGAAATAGTAGATTTCTAGGGTGAGAGTATCCTCCTGATTTACCAAAACCCTGGTCATTTACTGTATATAGGGGGTTGTACTATCCAGTTATATGCGGGGTTGTACCACTAACTGCCATTGGTCGGGGAAAGATATTCCACACCTGGCTCCGCAGTGGAGTCTTGATCATCTTCCTCTTCCTGCGATGGCGGGTGGCTTGTACTTGGAGGATCATCCCACGACTTGTTTCAGTGGTTAATATCCATGGTTAATAAGTCCCCTAAATGATCGTTACGATCAGTACATTTTTTCGCTACCAAGTAGGACACGGGGCGAATTTATAAGATATCTACTGTTATCTACCATCCCAAATTGGGATAGGATTGTGTTCATCAAGAATATGGATGGTGATGTCTATCTAAGTCGTTACAAATGAGAATTTTCAATATTGTTACCATTCCTGTGAACCAGCTAAATGATATGGACTTAGGTTCCCGCTTTCGCGAATTTTGGTGGTTCTTGGACCAAGGTATTTCCATCCCCAAGAAAATCCAATTGCTGACTCCTCATGACTTTGCTCATTTGCTCGCTCAAAGTGATCAAAACATACTGTTGATGGTTCAGAAATCCGAGGAGAAAGCCACCTGACATGTATGAAACCCTGTAAATAATGGGATCAACTACCAACCTCAACTGGTGATAGCCGGATTTCTGAACCATCAAACAAATGCCTTCAAAACCGTATCTTTTTCACTTATTTTTCTTTTTCAATTGTTGTTTTTTCGTCATCATTTACATGCTTCCTTGACTCTTAAATTGTTTCAACTGAGGTTGCGCCAATCTGGTTTTGAATCTTTTTAGTAGCTGGGAAAATGTACTTAAACCATTGATAGAAAGGTCTATTGGGGGTGAACCAACATACGAAAAACGAAGCAATTTTAGTTAAACTTACTCTTTAAATACCATAGTCAAACAAAGACTCCAAGCTTTTCGTTGTAAACCGTCATCTCAGTTGCATTTCCACTGTCACATTATTATCTAGGCTTATTTCAACAACATTCACCAACGGAATTCTCTCAAAAAAATAGTCGGAAAAACTACCATGATCCTCCAGAGTGTTCTTTTCAGGTTAACGTCATGGATATGATTTCCCCCTGTACATACCATGGTTATCTACCGCATACTAGGAGAAGGATTTGAGAGAAATGGCCCCTCCCAATCATCATCCCAATTTGCTCCGGTTTTCCCGTCCATGGCAGAAATACTGCACCAATTTCACATAGAAAAAGAAATCTCAAACTGAATCATTCTGGGTTATCTTTTTGATGCAATATGCGCGAGGTCTTTTTTTGAATCCGGAAAACAATATCATTTGAGGCCTTGTTTGTTTTGTTTTTGGCCAGGAATTGACTTTATTAAACTACAATTTCTCCTACCTTTTGCGATTTACAAACGAATTCTCACAGTTTCTCACTCTTTTGGACCATGAAATACAAGTTCAAAGTTTATTTTTTACAACCAACTGTGTAATCCCCAAAAAGTTTAGGTGTGCCGTTGGTGAAGTTACGAATCATCCAAACATCATCCCTTTTTTGTTGGGAAAAAAATCAGTTCAACAAAAAACCACTTCGGAAGATATCTACAGCACCCAGCAACCTTCCTTGAATTTAAAGGTTTTACGCAGTTTTGCCTCCTAAAACACAACGCTTCCAGATCTTCCAGCAGCTCCTGTGTTTTGTTAGCAGCGCGCCAACTCTTTTGGATGATCTGGCCACAGATGCGGGTTTTTTTGGGCATCCAAATGGCGAGGTGGGTAGATTTGGGGTATGGGTATGGATCCAACCTCCCCCCACCTAGGATTCCAGTCACCAGTCAGGATGATAAAATATCTACTTGGCTAGAACTATCTTCACATCGTACCCGAATGTAGGGGATCCAGTTTGGCGCCAAGTCATGTAAGGTTTTTTTCACTATGGAGTTTGCACAGGTTTTAAGGGACAGCAATTAGCTGATGAGATGTTTCTTCAACAGACCTGCCCCAATTGGAAGCTGCGCTGTCAGAAGAACCATCTCTCACATCAACAAAACATTCAACACCAAACAATTCTTCAACATTAGGTATTACCATACCACCAACAAAAACACCACAACAAGTCATATGACTCCTATGTTTTGGTAAAAACAACATTTTATGATCATGTATATCAACATATTTCGTATTTATGATGATATGAACATGAATGAATATACAAATAATCATGCACATAGTGTTGTTATCCCCCTTCACTACTATCTCATTTTTCTCCAGCAATATCTTTTCTTTTGGAACAACGACATTGCACGCCACGCGACAGTTTTAGCGCACCTTGATCCGACTGGCATATTCACGACGAATGAAGATGTAAGCTCCTGCGACTTGAGAATGGGAGTGGCAACCATCACCTTTAGTGATGTCAAGTGGTGGTGGTGGTGGTGTTGGCAATGTTTTTTTTTCTCAGTTCGGACACCATTTTCTTCAAACATATACATGTTGACTCCAAAAAAACAATCAACATCTCATCCACAGGAGTGAAGATGAAAACATCATTCAAAAAAACTTCCTAAAGAAGGAAACCTCCATAAAAGAAATGACATTTCTTAAACATTCTCCTGGGATCAATCCCTTTCTCAACAAAGGTTGGTGGAGAGTGTTGAGTTTTCTTCCCTGTTCAGTTCATCCTGGACAAAGAATGTTTGAACTCTTCAGTGCCTGTTCATGAATCTTTAGGGATCCCCATCCCCCCAAAACAATTTTAAAGTTCCACCATTAAAAGGTAAGTTTTGGCAAATTAACTTGGTTTGTTTTTTCTTCTGCGATTCTGGGTTTTGCATGGTAGTTATGCCTAACACATTTCGCTATGACTGAAGCTCATATTCCCAACCGCCCTAAACACACAAACCTCAAGGATGTCAGAAATCAATAAATTGGTAAGTTAACTCTTAACCAATTAGCTTATAACTCCATTTTCAAATGTACATTATACCCTGCCAGGAAGTATCACATATCCTCATCCCCGCCGGCACCAACTTGAGTCGATGATTTTCCTTCTCCAAAGGTGGGGGATACGGACGAACCGTTCCCTGGAAGGTAACCCACCTTTATAAGCATCTCCCAGTTGACACCTTCTAGCAATATTTCCATGATATAAACCTGTTTTATCCCCCAAACTTTTTCTAAACCATGCTTCTGTTGTTTCCTCCCGCTTACACCACCAACCCCACCTTTTCCTCCTTCCCCCCGGTATTTTCCGTAGCCTCCCACGTAGTTCAACACCGACATCATGCCGCTACGTGCACGACTGGTAAAACGCCCCTGGAGCTCAGTTTCAAAAAGCTCCGTGATGGCATCGCGAAACATCATAACACCTCGGGTCGTTTTGCTTGAAGAAAACCTTTGATTCCGTCATGAAAAATGACACTAAACCCTAACCACAATGCACTATGATATGGTAAATACCCCAAAATTATCGTAAGTTTGTTTGGAACTGCAGTTTAAACCATTGCAGTAGTTTCTTCCAAATATATAGATTACCAATCTATCCACAATGCATTTTGAAGGGCAAATCTTCCAAAATTACCATACATTTTGCATTGGTTGATCCTTCCAATATGGTTAATTTAATGACTTAATGACCACTGATTGAGCCGTATGTGTTATTAGTGCAATTACCTAGGAGGGGTTTGAGTATGGGTTTTGTTGCGGAATATGGGGCATTTGAAACATATTAGTCAAACTGGATCATTTCCCCAAGTAGGCGTAAAAATAAGACATCTTTGAAACCACCACCTAGGTTGAATATATAAGTGATCAGGTTGAATGATGATGATTCTTACTCACCTTGGTTGACATATTTTATTCTCTTGTGCCTTTCTGGTCCGTACGGTGATAAATCCTTAGCCCCGCCAGCAAAAGAGTTTCCCCTTCAAAAAAAACAACACCACTAAAAATGACTTTGTTACGTCAAAATACCCCAAAAATCCCAAACCATTTGGCCCCAAAACGCAACTTTACCATTCGTTGTATAAAAAAGAACCCGCTGTGTTCAGGCCACGTGGAGCAGTGACTTCCAAATCCAGGTGTTGAAATCCCAAGGTTTCCTTGGAGAGATGGATGGATGTCATCGCATCTGGACAAGCATTCCAGATCTTACACACGTGGGGGGGGTGGGACATGGTTTTTCTTTCAGATTTTTTTTTCCGGAGACTGGGGTAGTTTTTTTTTAAATAAGATATTGAGAGTTTCATTCAAACAAATCACGAGATTTCGCGGTTTGTGATTCAACCTGGTTCGGGAAAAAAGATGCCCTGATGAAATTGGGAATCAAAGGACTCATGATCTTCCCCAAGTGTCGGGCTAAAAATAAGAAGAAGAATCTTTCAACTTACCAACTAGATGTCATCGAAATTACTAATTATTCCAACTACTTGTTATGGCAAACCGGTGGTTTGGGGCCCTTGAATGGGGTAACCCGCTAAGAATCCCAATCCCTTTCATAAGGGAAATGTCAGGAATCGTGCCAGTGGGCCAAAAAGATTTACCCTTGGCTGACCGTTTTTTGAATATAAAAAATTACAATGATTCAAACAACTTTGGTGCTTTTTTTGGGGGCATGTAGGTTGACTTTCAACAACAATAATGGAAAGTATGCCATACACAAAAAAAACCTGTGTTGCACTGTTGCACTGTTTTTCAGAACAGTGAAACCCAGCACCTGGAGAAATGCCAGGGGCACTCCCTACCACCATCCCACCATCCCACCAATCTGTGCCATCTCAGTTTCCGTGGTTATCTTCAAACTGGATGGATTATCCCTGCAGTTTGGAGTGGCATTTTTTCCACCCCAAAAAATTCCAGGCTTTTGGGCGACAGCTGGTTTTTCCCTATGAGCAAACACACAACACTAACCTCACCGCCAAACTGTGGAGGTGGAGTTTGCCGGGGGTTTCCATGAGTTTCTCAATGGAAAAATGATGAACATATGGTTTTTACGGCTGTTAAAAGCAGGCACCAATAGATATCTATTCGACAAAAAAATGACAAAAAACCAGCCCTGTTTTAGGGTGGTGTTGAACCAAACCAAACATTTTCCGGTACAAAACGGGGGAGGTTCATCATACAGCCTTGTTTACATAAAAACAAGTTACCTCGATTTTTTGGAAGTGTGACCAGCATGAATTGGAAAAACATGATTTCTAAAAATTATTCTGCAAGTGGTGAATCTAATGTAGAGTACTACGGGGTAAATTTTAAATGAATCAATATCAAACACATGAATCAATGAATCAACTAAGTGACAAATGACTAATGGGGGTTTCAAGAAATCCTGAACAAAAACAGATGATTCTGGCCCCTATGGCATTCAATCCTATTCTTCCATGAATCCAAGTCATCACCTTATAGAAAATGCAAAAAGAACATGGTCACATTTTCCGCTAGTTCTGTGCGGCCGGAGTGTGGTAGGAGATGGTTCAAGACTTTTTGGCGGAATCTCACAAAGCCACTGGAAGTTTTATTGAAGATCCTATAGCGACTATGTACAAGATGGGCCCCGAGCCGATCGTTATGAATGGAGTTAGATAAGGGCTATACATGGTCGGAAAAAACAATGAGTAACTGGGGTTATTTCACCCCTATAAGTGGAGTTATATAACCCAACTGGTAGGGGTCGACTTTGTTAAGGTTAAAAGACATGTCATCTTCCAGCCATTGATTCTCAGGGGCGAAAATATTAGTCTAAGGGAACGTAGATTTTTTGGTGAATCATCACTTGGATTTGCTTGGCCATGATGCTTGGAACAAGTACCAAAACATATTATCCCAAATGGTGGTGCATGATGGTGATTTGCACTGGTACAATCCGTAAAAAAAATCACCTAAAAAAAACAAATCCAAGATCCTCATGTTTCACCAACAAAAATCTACCATGTCCCCTTCAATGCTGCTCAGATTCGCCGAGGCGAAAAAATAACACAAAGCATCTTGGACTTTTTGGTCACTTCTGAGGGTTGAAAATTATCATGCAAAATACATCAAATACAGTGATACTGTTGATGGAAGAAATCCAACAAACCATTTGGGATGTATAAAACCGTGTAAATAACGGGACAAACATGGGGAAAGTACCAACCGGAACTGGTTGGCTGGATTTCCGAACCAGCAACAGTACCTCATTCACGCTGAGATCCTTTCATGATATTTTCATTGTTGGCCGAGATGAAAACGGCTTCTGACCGGGCTTTGGTTTTTTCTTTTTTGGCGCCCCATTTTGAGCCATGCCCAAAATTAAATCACTTCAACAGTGTTCAAAAACTATCTATTTCCTTCCAAAGACGTACAAGTTGCTCAGCGATCCTAGCGGTGGCTCGTGAAATCATCCTTTATATAACTATGGCTTCGGCCTAAACACTGCCAACAGTGGATAGTCAAGGTTACAAACAGATTGCCTCCATAAAAAATGAATCGATCTTTTTAACCCACTGTTACAGAAGGCCTCAAGCCACAGCTATTTTTCACCCTCTTGGAGGATCATCCCAGGACTTGTAAGTGGTTAATAACCATAGTTAGGAAGTCCCGTTTCAGGATCGGGTTGTGGGACCCCTTCCCAAATGGCCGAAGTCACTCCATGGTAACTACTGACCAAGTCCTAGGAGCCCATCCTCCAAAGCTGGTTGTATAGAGGGTCATACTATCCAGTTATATAGGGATTATAATAAGCCATTCTAAGGATCCCTATTAACAACCCGGCTGACTCATGGAAAGTAAGGCCGTTTTGTTTTTCATGGCTGAGGTGGTAGCTCACTTACTCCATCAACCCCAAACTTTGCCAAGAAGCATTGAAGTGATAATCGTATTCCTTGGCCAAGCAAGGACCCTCAACTTCACATCTACGGATGGCAAAACTTTACAACGGTGTTGGCCGGTTTTCCCGGAATTCATTTTCAAAAAAACTATGCTCAAGTTAAATTGGGTATCAAATGGGAAAAAAACACAACAAGTTGGAATCACATGGGAAAACCACAAGTCAAACTGGGAATCAAGTTTTTTTGAGGATTTGAAAGAATCGAAGAACTGAATGAAAAAAACACCAAAATGCAAAAACAAATTCACCTTTTCCAAGGCCCATCATTTTTGAGGCTATCCATGTATCCATTCGTTTCCTTTGTTCTAAGATGTTTTTTCAGAACTTTGTTTCGGAAGGAAAATACTTGCCACATCATCGACTTCTCCAAAAGCCCCTGGGGAAGAACCCCATACAGGAAGTAACCTTTTATCTAATAACATCGACCGCTTGTTTTGACCAAAATGGAAAGAAACAAATCAGAATTTGCGGGTATTGATATTTTTCACCTTAAAAAAAACCCATCGTTTTTTCATTTCATTCGAATTTTGAGCATCTTGACCAACAGGGAAAACGCACAAAACACAATCCGAAGAGTTTTTTCATGAGAGCCATGAACGAAAACCCTCTTACTTTGCATTATACTGGTTGTTTAATTGGGAGTCTTAGAATGGTTTATTATCCGGACATGACTGGGTAGTACAATCCCCTATATCCTAAACAACCAGGATTTTGTTCATTGCTCATCTCGTCATCTTTACATAGTTATTGAGCTGTTTCATGATTCAAGGCGAGCAGCAGTTGAGAGGGGGAGAAGATCCCATTTTTTTCTATTCTTCATAGGGTTTTAGCAGTTTCAAACAGGTGCAATTGCAGAATCTCTGAAGTATCATCAATATCACTAGTTATCTGGGGAACTACCTCAATGAGACCAACAAATGTTCAGAAACACTTCCTTCAACAAACTTCAATGGTATAGAAGTTTTCAGATCTTTTTCTGTTTTTTGGTGTGCAAAAACATTTTCTATTGCAGGATTCCACTTGACCCCACCACCGACGCACATCAAATCCGTGGGACAAACCGTTCATAAAGCGCATGGCCTCAACGGTGAGATGGTGAGATGTCGCAAAAGTTGTTGGTGTTCGAGGTGAAGCAACACATGAATAAAAAACATCGGTTGGTTTTGGTATCGGTTGTACACTTCCTAAACCCAACAAAAAAAACCCTGGAAGAATGGTGGTTGGGAAAAGATGTTCTACTTTTGGGCTTAGTTTTGGCCTATTTTCAGAGAGATTTTCTCGCCGTTGGTTTTTAGGTTCAGAAGGTGATGTCGACAACATCAGCGAAGACAACAAAACCCAAAACAAAAAAAAAGAACCCCAACATCAAGAAACAAGAACAAGAAACACACAACAAAAAATAGCAAACAATAAACAACAAACAACTATTAAGAAATAAGAAACAACACCAGGCAAAAAGCCGAGAAACCATAACAGCACGTGGTGTCTTGAAGAGATTCTGCAAGGATGGAGCCGCTTCAAAGATGGCGCTGTAGATAGCTTCGCCTTTCAAAATGGATGGGTTGTTGGTGATCAGTGTGTCCTAGAAAGTGGGAACCCTACTAACTAGTTATCAATGGAGTTTCTTCATCCCTATAAATGGCCTTATAGGTGGGGAACTGGGGATATATCCCCTATAAGTGGAGTGACAACCACACTTATAACTGGTAGGGGCCCATCTTGCACCATCTTAGTGAAACGACAGCACTAGAAGTGTGCATTCAACCAGCAGTGTTGAAAGTTCCAGTTGCACGAAGTATGTCGCTGAAAGTGAAACTGCTATGTCTGCACATGAAATGTGTATACCCAAAACTCGATATATTATACATGATCTAAAACTTATATATTCTATACTGTAGTCGTCTATATGTATCTGAAACATGAGAATACACACAGAAAAACACAACATTGTCATTATCTGCCTACGTTTGTTCAAGTTTGATCCGTCACATCCCTAAAAGATAGTTGAGCCACGAAAAAAAAACCTCTTACTTTCCATGGAATCCTGGTTGTTTAATAGGGGGTTTATTATAAATCACAATCCCCACACACCTGGGTAGTATTTCATCCCCTAGAAACCCCAAACAACCAGATGTATTTTTCATTGCTCAGTTGGGAATTCACTGCGGCAGAAAAACGTGCACCTGCAGCATCACGACTGGCGGCCAAGTTGATGAAAGCAAACCACACCTGACGAACAAAGGTTTGAAGGTGAGGCGCTTCTGATGGGAAAAAACGTGAAGTTACCAAAAAGGCAGCGTTTGGGAAGTGGTGATGGGTCTTTTCTTCTTGTTGTTGTTGACAGTCGTGGTCGTCTTCACAGCAGTTGTTGTGATCGTGCCTGATGTCACGTTGTCCACGAATGCCTGCACTGCCGCAGGGCATTCTACAGAAATGCTTTTCAGTGAGGCTTTGGGCTCGTCAGTCAACGAACCCTGCGTGATCGCCTTGGCAGCTCCAAAGTAGTGCCAGGGTCGACCTGGCCCGCAATGGCCTGTGCCAGCGCTTGCGAACCCACAAGCGTTGATGAAGGTGCCAACTTAGTCAGCAAAGACGCAACTGCCCTCAGTCCCTGCATGAAGTCGCCGGATCTCATCAGCAGCGTCTAAAATAGTTTGTCTGAAATTGTGAAAACTTGGTCCAAATATAAATCCTTACACCCTGGAAGATTAACATAGAACCTGAACATGATGGTTTGGAAGATGATTTCCCTTTCCACCGGTCTATTCTCTGGTTCCATGTTAATCTTCCGGGTGTAGATTTCTGCTAGGAATATGAGGTACCTTCAAATCGCTCGGAAATCACGCAGCACGTTTCTGCACCTTTCGGGAAAATCGATCCTTGGAAAAAAAACGACCTTTTATCACCCAGCCCTGAAAATCAATGGATCATGTGTCGCCACATTTGTTGTGTGTAAAACCACCATCTTGGAATATCACCTCAGAATATGACTGAATTTGAATTCTTAGATTTTTGGTGATCATTTTTGGTATTTATTATTTTTGTATTCTGAGACACTTGTAACTTGAGAAAAATCTTCGATTCTCTTGCTTGGGCAAGAATTTGCCAAGTTGAGGTATAGAACGAAGGCAATGAAAAGGGTGTTCCTGGCATTTCTGGGTGACCTTTTTGGGATGGTGAAAATGTGACCCTGTAAAAAGGCTGCTTGGTGACCTCCAAGTGAGGAATCAAAAAATCACGAATTGAGATCACCTGGTAGTGGTTTCTTATCAAATCTGTTTTCTGTTGGAAATTTCGTTTCTGTTTTCGTTAAATCTTTTTGACACGGGTTGTTTTCTTCACGCTTGAGTAGTTGTCCGCCCAGTCAGAACAAAAATCAGCCAGAAAGCTAGACAACCGTCAAACGTTTCACTTTTTGCGATCCAGTTCGCAGTTCACAGACTTTGAATGAAAGCGACTCGATCGACCGATTCCAACCTAAAATCGACTTAAGTTTAGGGAACCTCCCACATCGGCAGAAAAGGAAACACCTTACTAAACATTTTGGCCAAATTACTATGATTCAGTAACCTAGATTTCCTGAAATGAGGGGATTTCCGTTCCTCAGCTACCTTTCCAGGTGAGGCCGCTATAATTTGACCAGAATATTGGATTTACAACTCTGAAATTGGGATCACAACCGCAGACCGTGTTTTTGAAAAAGGTTGGGCTGATGCTCTGGGCAAGCTTACTTGAAAAACAAAAAGAACGTGAATGACCAACCATCGTCTGCAAGCTGCGTAAGCTAGGTGTTTTCAAGTCTGTTTGCACGAACATGTTGCGTTACACTGGTCTATCTCATTTTGTCTTCGAATCAATGTTTTGTTCTCGTTTTGCAGGTAAAATACAGGTTCCTACTTGTCATAGCAGCAATTTGATGTCACAAGAAACGAGAAACTTCCAGGCTCCAAAAGCGACGCATCTTCCAGTTGATCAATGAAAAAACCCTTAGTTGTCTAGGGTATATAGGGCATTGTACTGCATAGCTATATGTGGATTACAATACATGGCAAACCATTCTTAGGAATCCCTGTTTCACAACCAGGATGACTCATGGAAAGCGAGGAACCATGGAAAGCAAGGGGCCCCATTTGTTTTTTCGTGAGCTGTCAGTGGGTCTAAGGGATAATCATCCATGTACCCAACTTTATCCCCTTTTTGCACCTCTTGTGTTTCACTGATGACCTCCGGTGCTAACTTCAGCTCTTCAAAGGAATTTTCCTCAGATGAAACTTGTGGACCTTGGGTTGGTTGGTGTTGGAATAACTAGCAGCCATTTTGAGCAACATTCAAAACTCTGTTGATATTCCATGATACTGATTGGTTAATAGGGATTCTTATAATGGCTACTTGTAATCCCCATATAAATCCCCTGTATCAAACAACCAACCAGGGTTTTGAACACTGCTCATTTTGTCATTTTCTTTTTGGGTTGGAATAACTCGAAGTTTGTTCTTATGCAAAAGTTTGTCTTTGGGTGGGTGGCTTAGATTTGCTTGTTGGATGGGCGGCAATAAAGTGAACCACACATATTCCCTACGAATGATGACTTCATGGTGATTTAGTTGGGGTTTTCTCTATCCAATCAAACCAAGATGAGAAAAAATAAAATTGGCTTCATCTTTCAAAACGGTGCCAAAAACAAAAAATGACAGAATTTTTTCAACAACTGTAGGCAAGCCACGAATCGAACTCTCTCACTTTCTGTTATGCTGGTTGGTTAATAAGGATCCTTTCTGACTTTATGAAATAATCCCCACATAACTGGGTAGGATTTCATCCCCCAACAAATCCCCTAAACAACCAGGTGCCCATTTTTTCATGGCTCAACTTTGGGATGGGAGTTGATCCCCGAAGCCGGAAAATATTACCCTCTGGTAAACTAACATAGCTGGCTGGAATATCACCATCTTAAATAGAGAATACATCTTCAATCCGGGTCCATTTTCCATTGCTATGTTAGATCACCCCAGTGTAGTGATGCATCTGGTGACGATCGCATCCTTGGTGGGGGAGAGATTCCTGGGTTAACCTATAATGATTCATAAAACACCTGAATCAAATGGCAGTCTTCGATATGTTTCTTCTTGGAAATCTTTCTGAAAGAATTTCGTAATCCAGCTCCAGGGATTTTTCGTAAATACACATTCCACCACAACTTCGAAAAACAACACAAGAAAACCACGGAGAACTCAGCCTTTTTTTTGGTAGTGTCCTCAACTGTTTTTAGCGCCCCATCTGTTTTCTAGTTGAGTCCCCAAAATGATGATGAATTGGTGATTTACCATGGCAGAAAAGGATCAAAATTCATCTTCACCCTCCAGGAAACCAGAGATAGAAAAAACGGACATCAAACGCAGCATTGAGGTCGATCCCGGATTTTTTTCTGTTACCCTTTCTCCCAAAATCATGGTTCAGTAGAAAATCACCCTAAATGAAAGGAATTCCTAATGTTTGAGATACACATATTCTCCACTGAGCCATGATTATCGGAGGAAGTTTTTTTTAAATTTTTTTTGGCCGGTGATTTTTGTATAGTAATGCTTCATCCAGAGTGGCGTTGAGTTCAAAGACGTCGATCCTGGGCGCTTCATTGAATGCAAAACAAAAAAACATGCTTAGGTCCCAGATTTTTTTCTAAGTCTTTGTTGTTGTTGTTGTTGTTGTTGTTGTTGTTGTTGTTGTTGTCGTCAATTTCATTTTTTCGGGTAGGATGATTTGAAGAAGGTGGTAGAAGGTGATTATTACATAACTATTCCAGGTGAGCACCTTCTTTCCAAACCACCCCTCGATTCCTGTCATATTCATTTCCATCAGCGTTCGGAAGTCCTGATATCATGAAAAAAATCGTTGTCTCAAAACAGGCTGGAAGAACATTTTGAGAAATTGCTTGACTAAAAGACAGTGGTAGAGAAAATTTCAGCTACATCTTTTCTGTTTTTCAATTTCATTGTTGTGTTTCCTCTTAGCCAACATGAAACACCTTTCTGTTTGGTGTTGACAGCTAATCATCTTGGTAAAGAATGGTAATAGCAATTACTGATAATGATCATAATGAAAATAATAACAATAACAAAACAAACACAACAACAATAAGAACAATAACAATCGGAAAAACACACCAAACCCAAAATTTCAGGCCAAAACCGTGAAAAACACCCACCAAATTTGGGGCCCGACTGGCAGTTTGGTGGCTGAACAATTTGCGCTCAAAATGGTCAGGGTGAATGTTGAGCAGGTAGTTTTCAAGGTTCCCCAGTTTCTCATTTAGCTTATAACATGGCAACCCTGCTTTTCTTGAAAACCCGGGACTAAAGTCGTTAAACTTTCAGTGGGTGAACCGTGCAAAATCCCACGATCAACTCAATGTTCACCCAAGTTGTGCCAAGATAACCCCAGTTAGCCATTTATTATATGCCATTTAGAGGGCCCCCGGAGCTGATCGTTATAAATAGAGTTATGGGACCCCGAATTTTCATGGCCGAAAATTGGGTTTCCTGGGGCAAAAAAAACTCACCCCGAAAATTCGTGGAGTTTTCCATGGGCCCCTTACAACGAATCGGCTGTTTGGGCCCCGTCTTCCCAGCCATCTTTTTGACCAAGAGTCACTTCTACTTCCAAAGGTTCATGCGCCTCGGTGTCGAAGGTATCTTCGGCATAAAACTCGGTCTCCTGGCCGTTGCTTGCGACGTTGGTAGCTAAGATGGAGGAAAAAACCCAGGCAAACTTGGATTCGCTTGGCCATTCGATGCTTGGGACAAAGTAAAAACCAAAAAACACATTCTCCCCAAAAAAGGTGGTGGTTTTTCCATGGTTTTGATATACCATGCAATCGGATCCGTAAAAAAACCTAAGCCAACAACATCAACATCAGGTTGTCAGCTCATCAACGCATCCAACTCCTCACGGTCGTCTTCCTCACTCGAGAGATGGTCGGAGTCTGAGAAACTGGCCATGTTTTGGACGCCTTCCCGGTGGTTCCACGACCAACTTTTTCCTAAATCTCTTGGAGAATCATCCCAGTTGGATGTGCGGTGTATGTTTTGGGGGGGATCATAGAAATCGTACCACTACTTGGAGGATCATACCAGGAATTGTAAGTGGTTCATAACCATGGTAAATATGTCCCCTAAATAGAGTTGTTCCCCTTCCAAATGGCCGAAGTCACTCCATGGCGTATTAAATGCGGGTGACCCTAACCACAAGTCCTGGGCTGATCCTCCAAATTGGGGGCCTCTCTTGTGGTTAAAATGCTGGGCGCTTGGACCTGTTGGCCCGGTCCAGTGTTGGTGGGGGATCTTTTGTAATTTTTTCACAGAGAATTTTTTCTTTTGTTGAAGTTTCTTCTTTTTTGTTGTGCAGTGCCTAGTTTTTTTTTGCGAAATTTCATGTACCCCCAACAACAAAACACACACAAAAACAAGTGAAGAAGTCGATTGAAATCATCATTTTCAGAAACCTCTTCAAGCAACAACATGGATTCTAATTTCGATACTTCACTTTCAGTCTGCAAATGCTGTAGCAGTTGGTACTTGGTAATCTTTGGTCATGCAATCTGGTGCTCATGCAATTTCGGTATTAGGCAATTCTGAAAGGTTCCAAACGCAGAAATCATGGAACAAGTCTCCTAAACCCCAATCGTAACCCCACCTACCATAGCCTATTTGGTTGATATCCTTGTGTTAACTATTGGCTGAATCCCAAAATATGGGTTACATTCCCTCCAGCTGCTGTCATATTGACGCAACACGACTCTCAAGCAACGAACGTGTTCAACCCGCTGATGGTATAACCGGACAACCTGCTAGGGGTCCAACCCATTTTTGTCCAACCCATTTTTGATGTTTGGGGTTTAGGGTTCACGCAAATTTTGATGTTTGATTTCAGGGATGTCGGGGACCAGTGGTTTTTGTTCCGCAACCCATGCATGTGAAAAATATTTGTGCTATTAAGTCAAGTTTTGGGGTCAAAATCTTTTTCCCCACATTTCGTGATTCGAACATTTCCCCAAAAATGTCATTCATCCTAGAAAAACATCTCTAAAAATGATGAATTTCTTCATCTCAAATGTCCAAATCTTACTGTTTTTTCGCTCCCTCCCCTTGGATATCTCCCCCATTCATCACCCGGCCCGGCCTGTCGTCCATGTGGACACTTTCCCCCACCCCGTGTTGACCGCTTTAAAAGGAAGTAAGGCGCCAAGTTTGGAGAAACCAACCCAGAAGATAACTGTTGATGCTTCAGAAATCTGGAGAAAACCAGTTGAGGTTGGTAGTTTATCCCATTATTTTCAGTACATCCCAGGTGGTTTTCTCGCCGGATATCTGAACCATGAACAATAGGGAAATACAACAACACCCGAAGACATCGTTGAAAAACTGCGGTGATATACCCAGCTGGAACATCTTTTGGTAGATGCAAAAGTCCTTAATTTGTTAATTCGTTCATTCTTTTCCCATTTTCCTCCAACTCTTTGGGGTGAATTCATGGTGGTGAATTCATGGTACTGATCCTAAGGATGTCGGTCGTTACAAGTGAGGTCATAACTACTACATGGTATATATAGACACCTGGAAGTTGGTTTTAACTCTTCACCCCCAAAAGAAACGGATGAAATCATCCAACCTACTAGTTACTACAATCACAAATTACCATTTTCGAAACACCAACTAATAACTAGCCAGTTAGCAACCTCTTTGTCCGTTGGGTTGTCCCTTCCCCCCGCGGAACATGAAGGTTTAGCAAAACGGGATCGGCGTGACGGTTTCATTTTGGAAGGTGATACTGGTTTCATTCCCAAAAATGGATGGGGCGAAACTTTTCAACAAAAACCCGAAAAAAGCTAAGGAAAGGAGTTGTTTTTTAAAGCGACTTTTGATCCTTTCTACCGTGGTGAATCACCATTTTGAACAAAACCATTTGGGAGAATATTTTGTGGTTCACTTTTTCCAAGCAGCATCGTGGCCAAGCAAATCCACTTATTCAGCTGAGTGGTGAACAAAAACAACATCCACAATCGTGAGATTCCAGTATATATGAAAATTGCTTTTTGACAATGGTTCCTCGAACGAATGATTGATCATGCGTTACGACCATGGTAAGGATCTGGACAATTCCAGCAAACTCAAGGTTTAAAACATTCTTATCGCACTACGCTCAGTATTCCCCCCCAAAAAAGGCCATGGCGATTCTGCTCTGATGCCAGTCCAAGAATTCCCGTTTTTTTCTTCCTGCATGACTTTGATGTTCCATAGTTTCGAAACATCAGGCGTCACAAATTCCATGCAAACGCATTCCACGATTTCATCCATGATTTCACCACTGGAAAAGCTGCTTTTCAAAGTGCTCAATTTCAGCACATGAAAATCCACGCAGTTTCAGCGGTGTCTAAGAAGTATAGACCACTTCTTCGATCTTGTGTGTATTTAGTGGCGACCAAAAGAAAATCAACTCCAATATTTCACAATGCATAAGAAGTAACTATCACATACC
This sequence comes from Breviolum minutum Mf 1.05b.01, assembly GCA_000507305.1. Lineage (NCBI taxonomy): Eukaryota > Dinophyceae > Suessiales > Symbiodiniaceae > Breviolum > Breviolum minutum. The sequence continues at coordinate 87,515 of DF241047.1, forward strand.
ATGAAATGATATGATAAACACCTTTCTTCTTCCAGATGTTCGCTTTTTGTTCAAATTTTGAGTTGGGATACCAACCATCCGTGGCCCCCAAATCTGGTGCAGCTGCTCTGGAAGGGTTTTTCGACAAAAAAAAACGAATTTGTAGCTAAACACCTTCTAGTCGGTGGTTTTTTACCACCCATCCGAGTCAAATTTTTTCCTCAAATTGGATCATTTTTCCAAGTAGGGATGAACATGAAACATATTTGAAACCACCACCTAGCTTTGGAATGCAAGTCCTCTCCCAGAAACGATGTAAGTTCGGGATTCCCCCCGTCTTCGCCCCAAAATGTACAGTAATTCGTCATCCTGATGGTAACCTTGGCATCCTGTAAAAAAGGGGTGACTCACATCCCTTTTTGCTGTACCAAATGGTCAACCCATAAGTCTTTGACTTGTACTGCCGGAAACTAACAGATGACACTAGCAAAAAAAAACCATGAATGAAGATGTATCTCCTATTCAGAAAATGGTGATTTTTCATTGCTTATCTATTAGTTTAACTGGACCGGTCCACCAAGTGCAAAAAAACCCGTCCATGGACTCGACCGCGTCATCTCCGCACTTGCGTCACAAAGAGAGGCAAGGAAAGGCCCCCCTGGACCGGATGAAACGCGCATTACTCGCTACTGGCCATTCGTTTTTCAGGGGAATTTTTCGTTGGAAAACAAAAAACAATGGAGTCGCCAAGATTCTCTTCCTCCCAAATCTGGGCCCCCAAAACGTGTCAACAACCAAACCTTGAACCCCCCTTTTTTCCCCTTACCTGCTCATAGATGCATGGAAGACTTGAACCAAAGTATTATTTATCCCAAATGGTTTTGTTCAAAATGGTGATGAGTTCCGTGGTCAATAAGGATTAAACATCTCCTTAAGCAAACAAATCCAAGTCATTTAGAAAGAGTAGTTTTATGTGGTGCAAAATGGTAGTAAAACGGATCAAAAATCACCCAACAAAACACAATCCACGATAAGGTCAAGCCTTCAAACTGATCACAGGACCTGACGCTATGATACTCTATGGGTGGGGGAACCTCAACCTCAACAACCTCTTGTTTGTTTTTTTCATGGTGTTTCCATTTAAAAACGTGAAACCGTCTCCACACCTTCTTTTTTTTTGGGTGTTTTTTTTCCAAAAATATATTAGTGTAAGTCAATTTTAGGTGCATCATTTCTTCCAATGGTAAAACTTCAAGAAAGGTTTTGGAAGTTTCAACTACACCCCCGAAAACTAACATGGAACCTCAAAATACCCCTTTGTAATGGGAGAAACATGTACAAACCACCGATTTTTGGGTTCAAAATCTTAGTCTTCGGGGGGTGTACTTGAAGTTTGAAATTTCTTGATTTCATCTTTGGCAACTCCTGGGCCAACCTCCATTTCTGAATCCAGGTAGTGGTACCGTTGTACCGTGAAAAAATCCATATGGGAGTCAAAGAGTCAAGAGAAAAAAACATCCAAATCAAATGAACAACATATGTTTCTAGCTGGTGGTGGAGCCACCCAATTGAAAAATATGCTCGTCAAAATGGATTCATCTTCCCCAAGGTTCGGGGTGAACATAAAGAACCTTTGAAACCACCACCTAGTTTTGAAACAAAAAACACTTCAAAATATCAGGAAAGATTTCATCATTTTTTCCGTTTGGTTCTGATAGTGAAGGGCGAGTTTATGAGTAGTCCAACTACTGCCCCAAAACTTGGATTTGCTTGGCCTAAGACCGTTACCAAAAAACAAACCCAAGGATGAATTTTGGTCAGGGAACAGCTTCAAAGCCATGATCCGCGAATTACCCCCCATGGATTGGATCAGTTCTGCGTCAGCACTCCATGGTTTGCATCAAAGTGGTCGGACGGCCAGAAGCTTTGCATTTCTGTTGGACGACATCACCACCTCGTTTTGGGAACAGCTGCAAAGCCTTGATTTTTGAAGCATGTAGATGGACGATCGGATCACTCCTCCTGTAAACCTCCATCGTTTGGAGGTTCGTGAAGGGACGGGCCAGAACTTCATCTTCTTCTGGCAACCTCCGCAAACGGCATCAAAGTGTCGCCAGCCGCCTCGACTGAATGATATTTTCCGCAGCCACCTCCTGAAGGTAGCTTTCAAGGGTTGCTACTTGACGGCCTTTCTCTTCAATGGGTTGCACAAGCTGCATGACACCCATCCGAACTCACGGTGGCTTAGACATCAAGATATCTGCGGCCACTTGATTAAAAACTCACATCACTTAGGCCCAATCTCTGGAAGCTGTGACGGCCACTCGTCGATTGTTCGGAAGATGGTTTTCCTTTTCAATTGGGCGGTTTTTAGGTTCCATGTTAATCTTACAAAAGTGTGTTCTCTCGAATGGTGGTGAAAAATGGTGATTTACCATCTAGGGAACGGTTCGTCCATATCCCACCAGACGGGAAAAGGAAGATCATCGACTCAAAAGCGCCGGTTGGGAAAGGATATGTTAGTTCCTAGGATGGTATAAAAATAAGTATCCGATCAACAATCACCCAAAAAAACAAATCTGGGAAAATTACTACAATTCCTAAACCTGAATTAAGGGGATTTTTTTGGGGTTCCCTTACTGAACCATTTTGGAGGTCGCTATCATTTGCCAGAACAAATTTACTTCCTTCCATCCACAGCCTGTAGGTCGGCGTATTTCTCATGCCACACGGCCAACAAGAAGTCTGTATCCAGGGTCAGAACCTGCCAATTTTGGAATCCAGATCTCACTCAGTCAAAGGGCCATGAAATAAAAGTTTAAACACTTGATTTTTCCTACTAAAACAAGATGGAAACCACGAACCCGAATGTTCACACGTTTAAGTAAGATGGACCAGCTACAATGAAACCACTGTGCGTTTGTGCTTATTTTTTCTGCAGTTTTTTTTCGTTGTTTGAGATAGTCGAAGGTTGTAGACAAGGTAGGATGACCTGGCAATAGAAATGCAAAAGTGGCGAAAAGGTTCCTACTCAAACAACTGTGCATTTGTCAGCATTTCTTGTCTGTGCTACGATGACCAACACTTCTCTATAACACTCCTCTACAACACTTCTCTACAACACTTCCCAACAGCACTTTCCCACAAGACTTCTCGACAACACTCCTTCACAACACTTCTCCACAACACTCCTTCACAACACCTCAACACTTGGCCACGACACTTCACCGCAACACTCTTTCACAACACTTCTCCACAACACTCCTTCACGGCACTTCTCTACAACACTTGACCACAACGCTTCACCACAACACTCTTTCACAACACTTCTCCATACAACACTTCCCCACAACACTCCTTCACAACATTTCTCTACAACACTTCACCACAACACTCCTTCCCAACACTTCTCCACAACACTTCTTCACAACACGTCCCTGCAGCGCTTCCCCACCACACTTCTCTATACAACANCACTTCCCCACAACCCTTCTCTACAACGCTTCTGTACAACACTTCACCACAAAACTTCTCTACATCACTTCTCTACAGCACTTCGGCGCAACACTTCTCCACAACACTTGTCCACAACACTCCTTCACAACACTTCTCTACAACACTTCCCCACAACACTTCTCTACACCACTTCACCACAACACTTCTCCACAACACTT